>JBAMJV010000174.1:160000-333786 GCA_037951105.1 Echinarachnius parma
TGATTCCCCTTCTGCATGCAATCATGATGTTAACAGCGTGTTTCGCCTAAAGTTAGTAAAGTAGAACAATGTTTATATAATTGAAAAATCTATAACTTACTCACAGATCAACGGAAAAGCGAAAATAGAGAGTATTGTAGTATACATTGGGTGCGGTTCGTTATTCCGAAGGTTCGTTATTCCGAAAACACATATTTCGTATACCTTAGGGTTCGTTAAACCGAAAATGAAATAGGGTTCGTTAATCCGAATATTTTGTTGCATTATTTCGAAGATTCGTTATTCCGAAGGTTTATTTATCCGAAAATGAAATAGGGTTCGATATTCCGAAGGTTCGTTTATCCGAACATGAAATCGGGTTCGATATTCCGAAGGTTCGTTAATCCGAAAATGCAATAGGGTTTGTTGATCCGACAATTATATGGGGTTCGTATGAACCTTTCGGATTAACGAACCTCATTTCATTTTCGGATAAACGAACCTCATTTCATTTTAGGATTAACGAACCTCATTTCATTTTCGGATTAACAAACCCCATTTTATTTACGGATTAACGATCCTTCGGAATATCGAACCCAATTTCATTTTCGGAGAAACGAACCTTCGGAAGAACGAACCTTCGGAATAACCGAACCTTCGGAATAACGAACGTTCGGAATAGCGAGCTGTAACCGTATACATTATTATGCATTATTTTATATGATGAGGCCTACCTGTGGAGTTTGATGGTGGTGGTAGTGGTCGGGGCTCTGATGTCTCGTTGCCGGGAGCCTGTCGCTCTACACGGCTCCTGCGGTCAGGTGACCCTCGCTCTCCGTCAGTACCATTCTGGGGAGGGCTGGGTCCATCCGTGCAATTGTGAGGAGGTGGTGGTGGTGGGGGTCGAGGCTCTGATGTCTCGTTCCCTGGAGCCTGTCGCTCTACGCGGTTAGAGCGGTCGGGTGAGTAGGGGTCGATGGTGCCGTTTATAGGGAATGTTCCATTGTCGGGTGGGTATGGGAAAGTACCGTTGGGGTTGACGGGTTCGGTGCCATTATATGGTGGGCGTGGTCTTGGTCCTGGTCCGGGGCGTGGCCTTCGTCCTCTCCCAGGGCGTGGTCTCTGGCCTCGTCCGGGGCGTGGTCTCTGGCCTCGTCCAGGGCGTGGTCTTTGGCCTCGTCCGGGGCGTGGTCCCTGGTCTGGTCCTGGGCGCGGCCAGGGGCGGTGTCCATCCGTACCATTCGGAGATGGGTGTGGTCCATCGGTACCATTATTAGTTGGCGGTGGAGGCTCAAAGGGGTCCGTGCCGTTGTCTGAGGAAATGTGCCGAAAAAAGCATTATGAAATCAGTGGTCAGATAATAGATTTGAAATGCATTTATAATGCTAAACGAATTAGACCCATACTACCTTTTTGTCTGTTAGATTAAAATTAAACAACTGATTAGGTAAATGTATGATATTCATAGTACAGTACTTCAGCAATCATATTGTGAAACTACGCTTAGGGAATGAGAACGCGATTACTTTCTTTAGTCGTTCTCCAACAAATCGTGCTAATTTCCACATGTTATTTGCACGTTCAAGTGCGTCATCATTTTTAACCTATTATGTCAAAATATTGAAGGTTGATAGAGCGGTTTACCATAGTGCGGTGATATAGTCAACGTTCTCTGGGGACCAATATATACCAGCTATATGGTTATGAATGCTTGGTATTGATTTTGCACACAATTTGTTTTACTATGTCGGACAACCTCTAGCAATCATCGGTAAAATCTTTCAGATTGTCATAAATAACTTTTGCCTAAATATAAATACTTTTTAAAAGTCAGCAAATTATTATTTCTGGTGTAATGATTGGTAATCATGATTGAAGAAAAAATGAGTGGACGTATGAAATACCTGTTGAATTTGTCGGTGGCAGTGTTGGGCTTGGTGTGCTAGGGGCCGCACTGGCTGTTGCGAGATAGAGTGCAACGCATGCCAATGCGAGAATCCATATTTGGCAGCCGTGGCTCGCCATACTGCTAGCTAGTCGGCTGGTTGGGGATCACAAGACTTCGCCAACGAAGAGGAACTGATGTCGGTGGATTGCGATGTATCGAGAGAGTTGAACTGCAGTTATGCTGGGTTGTTGGAAGCCTTCGATCCTTTTCTTCACTTTCTGGCCGCTGCCAGAGTGGTGCATGAACTACCATCGAAGAGGGACTGCCTTATATACATTTTCCTCAAGAACCATCTGCTTTACCCCTCTCGATATACGAAATCACGAAAAGACATGACATGACATGACTAATGCACGTCATTTGGCACACTTTTTTTTTTTTTTAATATTCAAATATGAACAAATGGGTTCATTTTTGAGGGGCGTTTAATATATTGAACTCTCATGTAATGTTTGTGTAGGATTCCGTTGCAAAGGAGCGCCTATCATTGCTCTTTGGCGCTCCTTATAGGGTCAACAATATTATCGACGCCTTTATGCGTTCTTTGACAATTTAATGATTTTGTTCACGCCACTAATACTCTATCATAAATAATGATTAAGAAAATTGATTTTTTTTTTTTTTTTTTTTTTTTTTTTTTTTGTTAGGTCTTGTTGATGAAGTGATTATGATGTCAAGAACACTAATAATAATCCAGCAAACACAACCAAACCCACACCCTGAAGCAAACTTTATGAGTGCGTGCTTTTAAGAGTTGAAGTAATATGTATTGATTGAAAATAAACAAATTAAAAACATCTGGCATGTCCAGAAAGTGATGGTTGGTAAAATGTGTAGTTTTGTGATTTGATAATGTCCTCTGAGTATTGTGTGAAAATGTCACGTTAAATGGATGTTATATGGCCCAGTAATGAGCAAAAATGCAAAGTGATATTCGCTAACTCATTGCACTGACTTTGTACGCAGTTATGACTATCCAGTGGATAGTTAAAAATCTGAACACTTCAATCGTAAATATATTTTTTAACGAAAGGGAAATTTGAAAAACCCAAACCTGCTCCATGCCTATATTGGTAATACGAATACAACACGGTATGAGAGAACCTCCATATTTCTAATTAAGATTTATGGCTTTGGACAGTGTTACTATAGATTCCTTTAAAGGCGGTTTAACTCATTTGCAAGCATCGCAAAAGTCCTTAAAATTTGCCATGGACCACATTTAGGATACTACATACATCCAGTTTGTGAAATTTGAAAGTACATAATGATAAATGATTCAAATATTGCATTGCACGAGAAATGGTTGGTTATTGTGTGTTGCTTACATACTTGTTCAATCAGTTATGTTTTATGTCTGGGATCGCCCGTTATCGTCACCATCCGAGAGACGCAACCTAGGTTTCGAACCTGTTTCAATGTGTCCATTAGACCGGAACACCTACAAGAAAACCAACAACATTGTAGTCCAAATTTCATGCTCATTCTTCTGTTTCCATAATAAATTATTGTAATCACCCTCGCTAAAAATGGGTTTAAAATCACCATGTCACAGCATATTATATAATGTCTGATCGAGTCACTCTGACTTTGGTTAAAGGGGACCACCAGGCAAAGAACAACTCATAATTATATGTTTTGGTACCGTTTTGTGAAATCAAAAAGATACCCAACATTTTGCAAAGGGTTGTGTATTTCATAAACAATGCAATTAATTACCACCACTTTACGGAACCATTATTATTTCATGGTTCCGTACGCGAACGTTTGGAGACAATAGAATCCCGGACGATTCGTTCGCTCTGGACAAAGGTAGTCTTTGTACATGCAGACCTACCGTATGAACGCATGCTTTCGAATGTTGATGCGTTTTCCAATCATAATTGTTTTCTTTCTGGAAACATATTTTGCTGATGGAATAACTTGTTGATGGAATGGACTACTAAAGATGTTTCCTTTCATTTATAAGAATATTATTTTTGGGTGGTGGTACCCTTTAAGTACCAATGTACAGGGTGGCCCCAAAAAAAACGGAACGGGGCACTTCCTAAAATATAATACCACAATGTTTATGTTCATCGGATAGGGTGTCCTTTCCAATGAAAAACGATACCAAGAACAGTAATTTTGGTCAGGTCGTTTTTGTTTAAGGACGCAGTGAGTGAGACCATGTCAGGTGCCGATTTATGTCGATTTCGACCTAGTCAATGCCAGTTTAACCGCACTCCTTGCCCGTAATACCATTCAGCGAGCATGCCCATTCTCTCGGCACACGGCTGAGTGCACACTAACAACAGTGCGCGATGCTCAACGCTATGAACGGTGGTTCGTGCGATTCATCAAGCGCTGGCTCAATACAAATTGACAAAAAAGAGAACCTAACATGGTATCATTCACAGCGCCCTAAAACAAAAACTACACGACCAAATTGACTGTTCTTGGTATCGTTGTCATTTCAAAAGACACTCTATCCGATGGACATAATACATTTGTAACTATATTTTGGGAAGTGCCCCGTTCCGTTTTTTTTGGGCCACCCTGTATATTAGGTGTGATGCCAAGTTCAAACACGCATTCAATAAGGGTCTTCGGTTTACAGACTATTATCGTGTCTGTGAGACAGAAGCCGATATAGACTGCATGTAATGCCCGGCGCAGACAGAGCCGACTCGACTGGTTGTCATTCCGATCGGCTCAGTTTTCAGTGCCTCGCGACACACATTTTGCCAGTCGAGAGACAGTCGGATGCCAGTTGGGGCCGAATCGGCCGATTCAACACGATAAATCTGCTCCGACCGACCGGGCCCAACTCTAGCCTGATTGAAACCAGTCGGATCGGGTCGAGTCGGCTCTGTCTGCAGAGGGCTTAAGTAACGCTTGAATATCTCAAAAGATTGTGTTTTAAAATCCATTATTTTTGGATATTTTCTTATAAAACCGCATTTTTCACAACTTTCTACACAATATAAGTTTTTTTTTTTTTTTTTTTAATTGAAAACTATAACTAATCACAATGCAACATGATAATATTTACAATAAATCGTTTACAACAGAAGTGAGTAAGATAATCCTCAACGGAGCGTAATTAATAAAAACAACAACAACAACAACAAAAGAAAGAAGAAAAAAAGACAACATAACACAACACATCAGTACTATACAACACAACACAAATGTCTCTCTGCATACAGCGGAGTCTCACCGTAACACGGTCCATGGATACAATTATCATTTGTATGTTCTATCAAATAAGAATCACAATCCAAACATACTAAAATGGTTCTGTCTATAGGTGGGGCTCCACTGTATTTCCCATATATACACAAAATGACTGAAATGAATCATCATTTCTACTAATACTAATTAATAACCATAGCAAGTGAGAGGAAGAGGACTCAAAGTCACAGCTCTATATAAAATAAAGTGTCCATTTGTTTTTAAATGAGAGCTTAATTTCCCCTTATTCTCTGCTATTCTATATTCAATTTTCTGTTTCATTTTTACAAAAGAGATAAAGGATTGACAATTTAAGTCTACCTGTTAGAATTTGTATCGAATGATATAAAATTTTAAACATAAGAAGACAAAAGTAATACACCTACCATGCCTGCTCCCAGTATCCACACCAAATATATAATTAAAATCAGAATATACTGTAATCTCATTAATCATATCACCAATACAATCAGAAAGCTTTTTTTCCAAATGGGAGCAACTACTGTATACAATCACAAAATATATGTTTCCGGGTTTCAGGAAATTTCTTTAAAAAATAACACAGTGGAGAATCACTTCTTCAAATTTTATATAAAAATGAGTTTACAGCTATGACATTATGAAAAACTGAACTGGGTATCCATAATGCACACTTAAAATTATTGCTATGCATATCGAACCAATCAATTTCATTTCTATCCAAACCAAAACAATCTTCCCACTTATTTTCAACCTTATCAAAATATAAGTTGTTATGTCTGCAAATGAGACGCACTAACTTTAAAGGGATAGTACAGTTTTGGTCAAAGTAATTTAGTAATTAAAACGTGTTAGTTATCATTAAAAAATAAAAGTTATAATTCAATGTTGCTTTAAAGGTAGTAAAACATCTAAACGGTGACGTTACATGGGGCGGTTTTCTTTTTTGTTTAAAGCAGCCGTTTACACAAGTGGGCGCCCTCCAGACACCTAAAGGTTTCAATAATTTGTATCAAAAATAGTGAATGTAGTGGTTGGTTAAAATAATTATTCAGTAGAGAAATAATCAGTAACAAGTTTGAAACATTTTTGTTATATTTTTTAAAATGTGTAGGATTGCATGTTATATATTTTATTGAATTATGGAATAAAAGATGGTCCTCAGGTTTATTCTAATCGGAAATTTGTATGAATATTTCAGCTGTTTCAGAACCAATTTTGATCAAACAAATTCGAAGGTGTCTTTAAAATTGTGTGCTTTTTCACTTGTTGCACTTTGTTGTTCATTACCTCACAACAAAATATTTCTCGAAGAGCCCTCTAAACCAAATCTTAAAGGGATAGTTGAGTATTGGTCAAACTTAACTTTAGTAACCAAAACCTGCACCATTACGGTACAAACTAATAGTTATAACTCCACCATGCTCGAAAAGTATACACAATTACAAACGACTAAGTAAAACCCCTGTTATCATTCAAAAAGAGCCGTTACAACTCAAGAGGGCGCTCTCTAAAAAAAGTCATTGGTTTTAGCCATCTTTCATACAAAATTGTGCATTTGATGTTTTGCTAAAATAATGATTCCATAGAGATGTCATCAACAACTTTTTAAAAACCTATTTAGATATTTTTTCAAGATAGTCTATAAGCATTCTTTTTAATTTTTCTAAAAAGTCAAAATGTCCCCTGGCGGAAAACTTTTGAATACAAATACGTTTATGGATATTTCAGCCGTTTCTGAACCGATTTTGATCAAATAAAGTTTATTCTGTCATTAAAATTGTATGTTCTTTCAAATTTGACAGTCAGTTTTTCATTGTCTCACAAAAAAAGTATTTTGGGAAGTGCCCTCTTTACCAAAACTCAACTATTCCTTTAATTGATTGACCACTTTGTATAAAGCCCATTCTGAGAAGAAAACACCTTCTTAATACTGGCCCCTCTCGCTGCACCACTCACAATACACTTAAACCTGTGTATAGTGACCACCTGTAGCAAGGGCAGTGGCCACTGTAGACAGGTGACCTCTATAGACAGGTTCCATAACACTGTTTTCCTTTGAAGATACATGTATTAATTTTTGTGGCCACTATAATAGGCAGGTTGGCTACTATAAAAAGTGGCCACTATGACAGGTTTGACTGTAGATGTGTTCTTTCATGAGGGCATGGGTGTATGGGAATTCATTTTTTCCAGGACGGCTGAGGTAGTTGCGTAATTTTGGTCTCCCCAAATTTGACGGGTTTTTTTTTTGTTGCTCAGTAAACTGTTATGGGGTGCTTTTTGCCTGAATATTGATATCAGGGTTGCAACATAACCCATCATCATCTTCATCATTGTCGCCGTTATCATCATCATCGTTATCATCATCATTGTCATCATCATTATCATCATCATCATCATCGTTATCATCATCATCATCATCATCATCATCATCATCATCATTGCCATCATCTTTATCATCATCGTCGTCGTCATCATCATCATCATTAGCATCTCATCGTCGCAATCATCATCATCAGCAGCAGCATCAGCATAATCATCTTCATCATAATCAACATCGTCGTCGTCGTCGCCCTTGTCATATTTTGCCGAAGATCTTAATACTAAAACAATTCAAATAATCCAGATCGCATGCAAAGTGTTCAATGTGCATTTCCGAGTATGATTTTCATATGGCAGAGTAATGCGTGAAAATGCAAAGTGATATTCACTAATACACTGCACTGACTTTGTACTCGGTTATAACTTTCCAGTGGATAATTAAAATTCCGAACACTTCAAACTTATTTAATACCTTGTTAGCATATAATTTGAAAATACGTACATATGTATGTTGGAGCATATATATATATGATTTATGAAGGAAATAGCATACACGAATTTCGTGTAATGAACCAATTCATTACTATTAGTTTGTAATGTTATTGTGCAGGTTTCGGTTACTAAAGCTTAGCCTTAACAAAACTGTACTACCCCTTTAAGCGTTTAATTCATTATATTTTAATGTTGATTTACATTTATATACTGTATTATGGTGACCGGGCAATTCTAGTTCAGTAAAGATAAATCAAGCATGGAGTTTAATTAGTTGACCTTGTTTTATTTTCGTGTGTGGATGTTTTCATAATGTCTATGCGTGTGACTGCTATATGGTTTGGCTGACTGTTTGTGAATCGAGTTGTGTTATAGGGATAGTTGAGTATTGGTCAAACTTAACTTTAGTAACCAAAACCTGCACCATTACGGTACAAAGTAATAGTTATAATTTCACCATGCTCGAAAAGTATACACAATTACAAACGACTTAGTAAAACCTTTGTTATCATTCAAAAAGAGCCGTTACAACTCAAGAGTGCGCCGGTGAAGAATCTTCTAAATAAAAATATACTTATGGATATTTCAGCCGTTTCTGAACCGATTTTGATCAAATAAAGTTTATTCTGTCATTAAAATTGTATGTTCTTTCAAATTCGACACTCAGGTTTTCATTACCTCAAAACAAATTTGTGATGTGGAGCGCCCTCTCTACCAAAACTGAACTACCCCTTTGAAGGGACTTAAAACATATTCAAGATCCTATAAATCAAATTTGAATTCTAGCGGTTCCCTCATACCTTGTTGTATTTGTATTAACAATAAAAGCATGGGACAGGTTTCGGTTTTTCAAATTTCCCTTTCGTTAAAAAGATATTTACGAATTACGATTGAAGTGTTCAGATGTTAAATTATCCACTGGACCACGGAAACCGTGTACAAAGTGAGTGCAACGAGTTAGTGATTATCACTTTGCATTTTTGCTCATTACTCGGCCATATAACATCCATTTAACTTGAAATTTTCACACAACACCCACCGGACATATCAGATAACAACAATACACATATCATATCAACCATGCACTTATCACTTTTTGCACATGTCAACAAAGTTATTAGATCCCTTTAAAGAGTTATAATACTATGCAGAAAAAGCCAAAGCCGCAAAATAAAAACAACTTCAATAAACACATATTTATCCATGAAAGACATTTATTTCGGAGTAAAATAGAGGTGATAGTTTGATACAGGTGCAAAATCATTAATCATCTTAACACATAAATATAAAACAAAAGAAAAAATATGGTTTCATCTATAATTTTTATCATTGTTAGAGGGATCAAGCTTTTGTATTCAAATTTATTCAGATTTTACGCATAACATCATTTCGACCTTTCCTATCTTTGGGGGAGAAAGATTTTTCAAATATTTATTTTCGCAAAAACATACCGTTCCAATATGAATATAATATGTCAGCAAAATTGTACATATTTCGTTCTATTCTACAAGACTCACTAAATTGTTAATTTAAGAAGGTGAATATTTTAAATTCATCTTTACTCTTGTCATAAATATACGAAGCTGTTTCTACATCCCAACAAAACACGACCTCAAATAAACGTGAAATTTATAGTGAAGAGCATTACTTTTATTAAATCAAATGTGCCGAAAGTGAAACAAATGAAGAAAAGGTCCCAGGGAAAAAGTAAATAAAAAAGTAAAACCAAAATACTATTTTTTTTTTTTTGCAAACTCGTGATCACCAAAAGAAGGTGGAAATAACTCGAATTCCAAAAGTGGAACAAAATCTAGTTATTTAAGTGCAGAAATTTAAAGGGTAATTTAAAACAAAAACTGAATTAACAGAAAAGGTGCAATATTATTATACTCAATAGTTTTAAATTAGCACAAAGAGACACACAACACAGCCTTCTCGACCAATTCCTCTGGTTTTCCGTCGAATCGGCTTAGTGTGCGTTGCCTCGCGACTCCGATTTTGCCGGTCGTAAGCCAGTCGGGGCCGATTCAACTGATCAGGCCCAACTCTATATAGCCTGACTGTAAACCAGTCGGATAAGGTTGAGGTGGCTCTATTGTGCGTTGTGCTAAATGTTCTTAAACCGTCGTCGTTGCTCGTTGCCGTCATCATCGTTGCTGCCACGATCAGTTGCGATCACCGGCGTTACCACTGTTGCGATCAGGCTTTCGGACATCTCGTTCATTTCCATCAACTTGATCCCGATCGTTACGATCACGGACGTTCTCGTCATCTCCATTGCGACCCTCTTCGTTGCGACCTCGACCACGATCATCGCGACCACGATCGTTGCGACCGCGACCACGATCATCGCGACCCGAATCATTGCGACCATGTTCGTTACGGTAGTTGCGCTCGTGATAGGATTCCGAGCCGTTGCGACAAGGTTCCGAGCCGTTTCGGAAAGGTTCTGAGCCGTTTTGAGGTGGCGGCGGTCGGGGTTCGAAGGGATCTGTGCTGTTATCTGCAATCATAGGGGAGATCAATAAAATGAAATGAAATCATGATCACGATCGCCACATAAGTATGCATATAAATATGCATATATTTATGGTCTTGAAAGAGTCGTGAGGTCGCCTCTTTTTCCGTTATTTTGGGCTTCTGCGGGACAATGTTAGAGTTGGGAGCAAATATTTTCTCAAGAACTCCCCCTATACTATCAAAATTATACATTTTTTGTTCTGAAAGGAATTTTCACAAGAAATAACACTACGTGTACACATGTACGTGTATTTGTTTATATTAACCAAAGCGTGAAATTTTGTTTACAGTTTTAGAGGTCGATATTTTCCATAATAACTTTTTTTGAGGTAGTTCTAGACAACGAATGGTAATGTTTCCATGCAGAGCAACTTGGACCTTTACAGTAATATAATATTGTTTGGGGTTCATGATTATTTTGCGGGAGATATTTTCAATTTAAAAAAAAAAGATAATCAATAAGTTTCACTATATGTAAGAGTCACTAGAGGATTGGTATATAAAGTTGAGCCTAAATGTGTTGGGACATAATACAGTTTGATAAGTAAGATTTAATTTGATACCAAATTTGTAGCCTTACACCTTGTCTTTTTGAAGATATTAACGTTTTTACCAAGAATTCACAAAATATATCAGTGTAATATCAATATAATCTGATTCCCCTTGTGCATGCAATCATGATGTTAACAGCGTGTTCCGCCTAAAGTTAGTAAAGTAGAACAATGTTTGTATAATTGAAAAATCTATAACTTACTCACAGATCAACGGAAAAGCGAAAATAGAGAGTATTGTAGTATACATTGGGAGCGGTTCGTTATTCCGAAGGTTCGTTATTCTGAACACACATATTTCGTATACCTTAGGGTTCGTTAAACCGAAAATGAAATAGGGTTCGTTAATCCGAACATTTTGTTGCATTATTTCGAAGGTTCGTTATTCCGAAGGTTTATTTATCCGAAAATGAAATAGGGTTCGATATTCCGAAGGTTCGTTTATCCGAACATGAAATCGGGTTCGATATTCCGAAGGTTCGTTAATCCGAAAATACAATAGGGTTTGTTGATCCGACAATTATATGGGGTTCGTATGAACCTTTCGGATTAACGAACCTCATTTCATTTTCGGATAAACGAACCTCATTTCATTTTAGGATTAACGAACCTCATTTCATTTTAGGATTAACAAACCCCATTTTATTTACGGATTAACGATCCTTCGGAATATCGAACCCAATTTCATTTTCGGAGAAACGAACCTTCGGAATAACGAACCTTCGGAATAATGAACCTTCGGAAGAACGAACCTTCGGAATAACCGAACCTTCGGAATAACGAACGTTCGGAATAGCGAGCATTATTTTATATGATGAGGCCTACCTGTGGAGTTTGATGGTGGTGGTAGTGGTCGGGGCTCTGATGTCTCGTTGCCGGGAGCCTGTCGCTCTACACGGCTCCTGCGGTCAGGTGACCCTCGCTCTCCGTCAGTACCATTCTGGGGAGGGCTGGGTCCATCCGTGCAATTGTGAGGAGGTGGTGGTGGTGGGGGTCGAGGCTCTGATGTCTCGTTCCCTGGAGCCTGTCGCTCTACGCGGTTAGAGCGGTCGGGTGAGTAGGGGTCGATGGTGCCGTTTATAGGGAATGTTCCATTGTCGGGTGGGTATGGGAAAGTACCGTTGGGGTTGACGGGTTCGGTGCCATTATATGGTGGGCGTGGTCTTGGTCCTGGTCCGGGGCGTGGCCTTCGGCCTCTTCCAGGGCGTGGCCTTTGTCCTCTTCCAGGGCGTGGCCTCTGGCCTCGTCCAGGGCGTGGTCTTTGGCCTCGTCCGGGGCGTGGTCCCTGGTCTGGTCCTGGGCGCGGCCAGGGACGGTGTCCATCCGTACCATTCGGAGATGGGTGTGGTCCATCGGTTCCATTATTAGGTGGCGGTGGTAGAGGCTCAAAGGGGTCCGTGCCGTTGTCTGAGGAAATGTGCCGAAAAAAGCATGACGAAATTACGTAATCAGTGGTCAGATAATAGATTTGAATGCATTTATAATTCTAAACGAATTATACCCATACTCCTTTTTTGTCTGTTATATTAAAATTAAACAACTGATTAGGTAAATGTATGATATTTATAGTACAGTACTTCAGCAATCATATTGTGAAACTACACTTAGTGAATGAGAACGCGATTACTTTCATTAGTCGTTCTCCAACAAATCGTGCTAATTTCCACATGTTATTTGCACGTTCAAGTGCGTCATCATTTTTTAACCTATTATTTCAAAATATTGAAGGTTGATATACCGGTTTACCATAGTGCAGTGATATAGTCAGTTCTCTGGGGACCAATATATACCAGCTATATGTTATTAATGCATGCTTGGTATTGATTTTGCACAAAATTTGTTTTACTATGTCGGACAACCTCTAGCAATCATCGGTAAAATCTTTCAGATTGTCATAAATAACTTTTGCCTAAATATAAATACTTTTTAAAAGTCAGCAAATTATTATTTCTGGTGTAATGATTGGTAATCATGATTGAAGAAAAAATGAGTGGACGTACGAAATACCTGTTGAATTTGTCGGTGGCAGTGTTGGGCTTGGTGTGCTAGGGGCCGCACTGGCTGTTGCGAGATAGAGCGCAACGCATGCCAATGCGAGAATCCATATTTGGCAGCCGTGGCTCGCCATACTGCTAGCTAGTCGGCTGGTTTGGGGTCACAAGACTTCGCCAACGAAGAGGAACTGATGTCGGTGGATTGCGATTGCGAGAGAGTTGAACTGCAATTATGCTGGGTTGTTGGAAGCCTTCGATCCTTTTCTTCACTCTCTGGCCGCTGCCAGAATGGTGCATGAACTACCATCGAAGAGGGACTGCCTTATATACATTTTCCTCAAGAACCATTCTGCTTTAACCCTCTCGATATACGAAATCACGAAAAGACATGACATGACATGACTAATGCACGTCATTTGGCACACTTTATTTTATTTCTATAAATTCAAATATGAACAAATGGGTTAATTTTTGAGGGGCGTTTAATATATTGAACTCTCATGTAATGTTTGTGTAGGATTCCGTTGCAAAGGAGCGCCTATCGTTGCTTGTTGGCGCTCCTTAGGGTCAACAATGTTATCGACGCCTTTATGCGTTCTTTAAAAATTAATGATTTTGTACAAGCCACTAATACTCTTTCATAATTATTAAGAAAATCGATTTTCAGGTCTAGCTGATGAAGTGATTATGATGTCAAGAACACTAATAATAATCCAGCAAAATGCACAACCAACCCATATCCGGAAGCAAACTTTATGAGTGCGTGCTTTTAAGAGTTGAAGTAATATGTATTGATTGAAAATAAACAAATTAATAACATCTGGCATGTGCAGAAACTGATGGTTGGTAAAATGTGTAGTTTTGTGATTTGATAATGTCCTCTGAATATTGTGTGAAGATGTCACGTTAAATGGATGTTATATGGCCCAGTAATGAGCAAAAATGCAAAGTGATATTCGCTAACTCATTGCACTGACTTTGTACGCAGTTATGACTATCCAGTGGATAGTTAAAAATCTGAAAAAACCCAAACCTGCTTCATGCCTATATTGGTAATACGGATACAACACGGTATGAGAGAACCTTCGTATTTATAATTAAGATTTATGGCTTTGGACAGTGCTACTATAGATTCCTTTAAAGGCGGTTTAACTCATTTGCAAGCATCGCAAAAGTCCTTAAAATGTGCCATGGACCACATTTAGGATACTACATATCCAGTTTGTGAAATTTGAAAGTACATAATGATAGATGATTGAAATATTGCATTGCACGAGAGTTGGTTGGTTATTGTGTGTTGCTTATATATGTGTTCAATCAGTTATGATTTATGTATGGGATCGCCCGTTATCGTCACCATCCGAGAGACGCAACCTAGGTTTCGAACCTGTTTCAATGTGTCCATTAGACCAGAACACCTACAAGAAAACCAACAAGATTGTAGTACAAATTTCATGCTCATTCTTCTGTTTCCATATAATGATTGTATGTGGCATGGATTATATAATCACCCTCGCTCAAAATTGGTTTAAAATCACCACGCCACAGCATACCTATCTGATCGAGGCACTCTGACTGTGCTCAACCAAAATAAATCAGGTGTTATGTCAAGTTCAAACACGAAACGTCAATAAAGGGTCTGACGACGAATAGTCAACCTATTCGAAACGTCGAGCCCCTCCTACCATCCACCCTCTCATTACATATACCAACAGTCCTTTCCAGGACTATACCAACAGTCCTTTCTAGGACTACCAACAGTCTTTTTCAGGACACTATCCTAGAAAGAATATCAACAGTCCTTCTCAGGACTACACCAACAGTCCTTTCTAGGATTACCAACAGTCCTTTTTAGGACTATCCTAGAAAGAATACCAACAGTCCTTTTCAGGACTATACCAACAGTCCTCTCTAGGACTACCAACAGTCCTTTCTAGGACTACCATCAGTCATTTTCAGGACTCACCAATCCCCTCCTCTTACATGGTGCAACCGCAAACCACACGCATTATGGAATAAAAGATGGTCCCCAGGTTTATTCCAATTTGTATGAATATTTCAGCTGGTTCAGAACCAATCTTGATCAAACAAATTCGAAGGTGTCTTTAAAATTGTGTGCTTTTTCAAATGTTGCACTTTGTTGTTCATTACCTCACAACAAAATATTTCTCGAAGAGCCCTCTAAACCAAATCTTAATTATCGATACTACCATAATAACGTACGCATATTGATTGAGCGGTCGTGCAAACAAAGTCGCGCGCGCGAACCAGTAAATAGCCGTGGTTCCGTAGGTCGTAGTAATTAATTGCATTGTTCTCAAATTACAGAAACATATCAGACCCCATGAGAGTATGATTGGTATTCAATTATAGTACCAAAACAACTAAGGATTGGTTTTATCATGCCCGGCGGTACCCTTTAATTGATTGACCACTTTGTAAAGCCCATTCTGAGAAGAAAAAAACTTCTTACTGGCCCCTTTACTTACACTCTCTCGCTGCACCACTCACAATACAGTTAAACCTGTGTATAGTGACCACCTGTCCTAAGGGTAGCAAGAGCAGTGGCCACTGTAGACAGGTGACCTCTATAGACAGGTTCCATAACACTGTTTTCCTTTGAAGATATTAATTTTGTGTCGCCACTATAATAGGCAGGTTGGCTACTATAAAATAATTTTAAAAAAGTGGCCACTATGACAGGTTTGACTGTAGATGTATTCTTTCATGAGGGCATGGGTGTATGGGAATTCATTTTTCCAGGACGGCTGAGGTAGTTGCGTAATTTTGGTCTCCCCAAATTTGACGTTTTTTTTTGTTGCACAGTAAACTGTTATGGGGTGCTTTTTGCCTGAATATTGATATCAGGGTTGCAACTAGCCCATCATCATCTTCTTCATTGTCGCCGTTATCATCATCATCGTTATCATCATCATCATCATTGTCATCATCATTATCATCATCATCATCATCATCATCATCATCATCATCATCATCATTGTCATCATCATTATCATCATCGTCGTCGTCATCATTAGCATCATCATCGCCATCATCATCAGCAGCAGCAGCATCAGCATAATCATCTTCATCATCGTCTTCATCATCATCGTCAACATCGTCGTCGTCGTCGCCCTTGGCATCTTTTGCCGAAGATATTAAACGGTACCACCACCCAAAAATAATATTCTTATTAAAGAAAGGTAACAGTCATCTTTAGTATTCCATTCCATCAACAAGTTCACAAAAATATGTTTCCAGAAAAAATATATATAATTGGAAACGCATCACCATTATAAAGCATGCGTTCATGCGGTCTGGATTACGCAGACAGCTATGTGCGGTGAATTGCAATGTGTGCAGAGCGAACGAATCGCCCGGGAATCTATTGTTTACAAACGTGCGCGTGATGAATAGCATTGGCGCACTCGCAAATGGTTGGCCCGTATGGAACCAGGAAATAGCAGTGGTTCCGTAAGTGGTGGAAATTAATTGCTTTGTTTATGAATTACACAACCCTGTGCAAAATGTTGGGTATCTATTTGATATCACAAAACGGTACCAAAACATATAATTATGTGTTGTTATTTGCCTGGTGGTCTCCTTTAATACTAAAACAATTCAAATAATCCAGATCGCTTGCAAAGTGTTCAATGTGCATTTCCCAGTATGATTTTGATAGCGCCATCACATGCGGAGAAATTTGTATGTGAGACGGCAACTAAATATTAGTACTCTAAGATGTTTTTTTTTAATCATCATCATCATTATCATCGTCATCATCATCGTCATCATCCTCATCATCATCATCGTCATCGTCATTCTCACCATCATCTTCAGCATCATCATCGTCGCCATCATCATCATCAGCAGCAGTATAAGCATCATCATCATCATTCTCACCATCATCATTATCATCATCATCATCATCATTCACACCACCATCATCATCATCATTATTATCATCATCAATATCATCATCATCATCATCATCAATATCATCATCATCGTCGTCGCCCTTGTCATCGTTTACCGAAGATCGCAATACTAAAACAATTTAAATAATTCAGATTGTATGCAGAGTGTTCAATGTGCATTGACGAGTATGATTTTAATAGCGCCATCACACATGCATGCAGAGAAATTTGTATGCGAAACAGCAACTAAATGTTAGTATTCTAAGATGTTTTTGTTTTTTTAGCCCCTTCCGGATTTATTTCACAAATCAAAAATTACAACAAAAATATAAGCAGTATAAATATACGCAAGTTATATTTGAAAACGTCATTATTCATAACTTAGACAATTTATTTCGTTAGATATGGTAGTCGCGGAAGCCGGAAAGGAGATTGGATGGGGTATAAAACAAAAACAAGAACATGTTAAAGGGGTAGTACAGTTTTGGTAAGGCTGAACTTTAGTAACCAAAACTAATGTTTATAACCCCACCATGCTCGAAAAGTATACAAAAATACAAACGACTAAGTAAAAAGCCTGTTATCATAAAAAAAAAAAAGCGCCATTAAAACACAAGAGGGCGCTCTCTAATAAGGCATTGGTTTCAACCATTTTTCATACAAAATTATGCATTTGATGTTTTGTTGAAATAATGATTAAATAGGGAGATCATCAACAGCTATTTAAAAACCGCTTTAGAAAATTTTTGAAAAAGTGTCAGCATTTTAATTTTTTTTTCTTCAAAAAATCATCATCATCACCCAAATAAATACGAACGGATATATTTGTTGATATTTCAGCCATTTCTTAACCGATTTTGACCAAATAAAGTTTATTCTGCCATTAAAATTGCATGTTCTTTCAAATTCGACACTCAGTTGTTCATTACCTCACGAAAAAATTGTGTTGTGCAGCGCCCTCTCTACCAAAACTGAACTACCCCTTTAAAATGCAATTTTCAAACTTTCAAACTTCAATAATCGTTTACATAATATTGTAGTTTTGATAAATCTTTCTAAGCTGTAAATATGAGTTTTTTTTATGCAAGAAATTATATTTTATTTACATCAATTTAGCATAGGAAGAACAGTCCTCCAAACAATACGTAACTTGCTCTTACTGTCGATTTTACCCCTTTATTATTAATTTGTAGTATTTTTTAATGATGATAATTAAATTGGCTTACGGACACATTTTGGGCAGGGGACTGAGGTCTTTTGCTTAGGAACATAATAATCCTTCCAAATTTCCTCCATCAAGCAAAGAAAAGAGGGTCTTCATCAACTAGCTGCCGGAAAATGGTACAATTTCACAAAAAAATTACTCGAATTTAGGTGCCTAGGCCCTTTCCAGAAAATTAAATGTTTTCGGAATATTAAGTTATTGTGTGTTTGTTTTGTCACGTATTGTATACATTTTTTATCTCGGGATGGGGGTGAGGGGGAGGGGGGGGGGGGCTGCTTACTCTCAAACAGCCCCACCCCCTCCGCACTAAGCTTGGCATAGTCGACAAACGGGCTCTATAATTATCATTGAAGACTTGTTCACATCTTGGAAATATAATACTAGGATAATTACTTATATACAATGGGTGCAGACATTGAATATATACTCCCCTTGGTTCCGTCAAGGTTTTTTTCTTCTAATTATAAGAAGCTAATTTAATAAAACAAATCATGTTCTCACAAGTAATCAATGACTAAAATGTTGTTTATTCCCACCGGCACCGTCACCAATTATGTATGGGTAGAAAGTGTACAATTAGTCGTATGAAAAAAAAATACTGGAATGCTCCCCAAGGAGTGAAGAGACTCAGAGTGCTCAATAAGTGCTTTATTAATTGTGGGTGAGTTAAACAATGTAGGTCAATTTGGGAGAATAGTGCAGGAGCATTCAAGGGGCTAACCTGGATAAATACAAATATGGGTGCTTGAAGTGGTGTATCCCGGAAGTATAGTAGAGCGATTTCCATGATTGGGTCCAGCCTATTCAAAAGTTAAAATAGCTCATGTTGTATCTATGTAATTGCTTATATTAACACAACGCATGGTTGTGCAATGAGGGAGCAATAGTCCCCCCCCCCCCCCCCCCTTCCTTGGACCAATTGCCAAGGACCCAGCACCTCTCTCGATTGCGTAACTTCTCAGGATTTGACAGATCGCAATTTGCGTGTACGTTACGTTTACGTACTACGTACGTAATACGTACGGCGTGCGCGCGCGCGCGCGCCTAGAATTATTTAGCGTTCAGTTCATTCTTGAAATTTGCTGTGTCCGAAACTTGGATTGATACTGGATTTTAATTGTCGATTTTGTTTAAATGTTCATATTGTCAAGATGAGAGGAACACTAGTATCAGTGCTCACAGTTTTCGTCGTTCTCTTCATCAACCAGTCACTGAGTTTAGGTGAGTTAATTGAGCGAAAATGAGGATATAATTTGCATTTTCCCCCCTAGTAAGTGACGAGCGAGTATCGAGAAGGTGAGCTTGCGCTCACGGGGACGCTGCGGCTTGAAGCTTGTCTGTGTTGTGGTGGTGTAGACGTGTTATGGTGAATGAACGGTGAATCGATCGATAGCGCACAGCCACAGCCAATGGCAATGGCAATGAATTGAATATGAATGAGCTGTGTGGGGCAGCGGCGCAGTGATCAATAAAATGTGCAAGTCGGTTACCAAGAATGGCAATATTAGTTAACCTAGATAACATTTGTGTCTCCATGCATTGTATAAACTTATTTGACCTTCTAAATCTAAACTATCAAAGTTCAAATGCCGTTCAAATCAATTCAAAGTCAAAGACATTGACATTGCAGTTTCATTTGATGCATCGATGAAGAGAATGTGGTATACAAATACAATATTGCCAGGCCGAATTTCTAATGAAAAAAATCAAAGACAAAACTACATTTGTAGCCCTAACTTTTAAGGCAAGCATTCAATATGAAGAATGGTATCTAAGGACAATGATACAATACATAAAATAGAGCAATTTTAAAGCACTTTTCAAAGAGTTACAGTCAGTAGGTTGTTTTTATGAATGCATGATTAGCTTCCTTCAGATGCCGACTTGAAATAAATTTAATGACGAGAACTGCAAACTGTATAATCTAGCCTCTAGGTAAAAGGTATTAACTATAAATAATGGTTGTTCTCAAGGGAGCCGAAAGAGTGCACATTAATGCTTGAGTGATCTTTTCAGGCTTATTCCATGACTGAGGTAAAATAATTAGGGCCCTCCGACTCTGAGAAAATAGAGCAATTTTAAAGCACTTTTCAAAGAGGTTTCCCTTTGACCTTGTAAAGAAAATTACAATTGATATGTAATAAATGTCCCTTTCTTTATTAATATTATTCAATGTACATTTCTACGATAGGGGCTCTCTCCTTACTTTTTTTTAGATAGCTACCTGGGCTCAGACACTTTTAAGAGAGTCAAATTGAAGTTCAGGGAGCCATATTTTTTTGCAATGTCCACAGGTCTCCTATGAAGCGTGAAGCTGGACATTTTTTTTTCTTTGTTCACATACCTTTTTTTTCAGAATGAAGCAGAACATAATGAATTGCGTTTAAATGGATGTTAACATTGTGGACATTGATCGTTGCGACAGTTGTTTGTTAATGTGATGTTTCATCTTTTCCCTGTCTCGTGTTTTCTTCAGATGTAGAACCGTTGTATCAATCGCTTGATCCGGAAGGGGATTCCATGCTTGCAGTGACAAACTATGACGACAGTGGGCCAACCGCCGACGAAAAGTACAGGTATCGTCGGCAAGCTGGTACCAGTTCTACACAAATGCCTGTCGGCTCGACAACAACAACAACCGCAATGCCACCGACCCCGAACGTCAGACCGTTTCCTAATATTCCGTTTCCAACACCGGCAGAAATTTTCAATGTGACGGTAAGCTCTCAAAATAAAAAAACAAACAAACAAATGAAGTACGTAACATTTTCAACTTTTGATCACAATTTAAATATTCATCTCCAAAATTTGTTGTTGTTTTTCGGGTGTCAACTAATAACAGCCTTTGTCAGTGTTATGACCTGACTTGACCTTTGTGACATAGCAATCATTTTTGGGGTTGTGGACATGGAAGCCTGAATTGCCCATTGTCTCTGTTCAGTGTAGGTCAAAAGGCTCGGATATAGACTGCTCATCTAAAAGTATCGAGCCTCCCCAAAAATGCAGAAAAAGTAAATGTGCAAGGTTATTCCAAGCAAAGCGTCACTGTGTTACCGCAAACAAAGTTTACCCCTTTGAAGCCATTTGAATTTTGAACCATGGATGCAAATATTCAGTTGTAAATGGTATGGCTACTTATATGCAATCAGTACTTATCATATAATATGAATAAATATTTGAAGGTTTTGAATGCAAAAGTGATTGTTTAGTCTTAGAAATGCTATTAAATTTTGTCCACATAATTTGCTTGGAAATGCCTTGCAGTCAAAACCTATAGTCTAGATGCAATAAGGACTACCCAAGCCAACGGATACAGAAAAGTGATCTTTACCTATACATGTAGACAGGTTCATTCACTGGCGTAAATCTGTCCGGAAAACACAATGCATTGGGGGGTCGAGCAATTGTTCACAAACGGTTTGTGAACAATTGCTCGACCCCCCAATGCATTGTGCTTTCCGAACAGATTTTACGCCAGTGGGTTCATTACTATGCAAACTGATTTACAGGTAGTAATGAATATTTCTAGTAGACAGGTGGACTTAATGTACAGGTGGTGGTAGCCAGAGATCTGGATTTAGTATTAGGGCAATTCCAGCGTGACAGACGGGACATCCACTCATGACTTTTTAACAGTATTGATTGATTTGTAGGTAAATAGTTAAACATTAACAGGAGTTTTTATGTTTATGATATTAAATTGCAGTCATACTTTCAAAATATATGAGTTTAATTTTGTGTGACCTCTGACCTAGTTGTCAGTGGGTCGTTAAAGTCAGCGTGACAGACGGGACACACTTTTACCATGCTTTTTTCACGACCTTACATGTTCTTCATTTAAAATCCCTGCTCACTGGATGGTCTTACAAGATTGCTCATGTCTGTGGGTTATTACTTGCCTAGGGCCAGTTGTATGCCACTACCAAGGGAAATCCCTTTTGTTTGTCTTACATGTGAAAAAATCCAAAATAAGAGCGTGACAGACAGGACAAGAAAAACGTGACAGACGGGACACATTTACAATTCCTATGGGAGAATTGGACAATCTGTAAAATATACATTTCCAGTAATTTTTGGGAGTTTTTCTGAAATAAATTGTACCTTTACTGACAATAGTAGTTGCTAATTTTAAGATAAAAGCAGCATTAATTTTGATATTTTAATTGATTGAGGTAGGTAAACTATGAAATAATCACATTTTTCATAGTGCAACACGATATCCGATGCATGGGACTGTAGAAAATCCTAAAATCCCCCCAAATTACCTAAAATGTTGTTTTTTGCAGGTTATTTAAGTTGATAATGTCATCCACTATTGTGGTAAGTAGAGGCACTGATTTTCCGTTTTTAAAAAAGGCCTTTTCCGTTTCAGAAAATCTGGAATTCCGTTTTTACCTGCCTGAAAAACGGAAATTCCATTTTGCCATAGACTTTGTACATGTGAAAAACTGCAAATTCCGTTTACATAGAACTCCATACAAAATTTAATGAGTAGGGTAAAATCATGATTTTCACCCACAAATCATCAAAATTTGGGGGGGAATGTGTCATGCCTGATATCAGGAAGGACTTACCACAGGCCAGAGAGTAAATATCTTTAAAATTCATTTAATAATGATTAATGCTGAGTTGGTTTGGTCGATCACACCGGTTCCCCACCGTCACCATCGGGTCCCGGTTTCGTTTTCTTTGGAACGGGGTCCGAAAAAGAAAGAGGAAAAAAAAAAAAAAAAACGATTTTTTTTTTTTTTTTTTTTTTTTTTTTTTTTTTTTTTTTTTTTTTTTTTTTTTTTTTTCCAAATGGTCAATTCCGCGATTTTCCGCGATCGCGGAAAATCAGTGCCCCTAGGTAAGCCTATTAAGTGACAGTTGGAGCTAAACAGATCATAAAACAGCAACAAACTAGTTGAATTAAGAAATGAATAGTAAAAAGGAGCGTGACAGACGGGACAAAAACGTGACAGACGGGACAGACGGGACAAGATAAAAACATTGATAATTATCTTCATAACATATATTTTAACAAAAATTGAGTGTTAATGTAAAGGTAATAGGCCTTAGTTAATAAATATAAAGTTTGACCCAAAACTAATCACAGGTTTTTGCTAGGAATTAATTAATCAGTAAAAAACGTGACAGACGGGACAAAAATTGAGTTGAACTTTGACCTCCAATAAATATACGAAATACAGGTATTTTGGGAAATTTTCAATATTTATGTGAATTTTCACTTCTTTTCTGTTATTTGCATTCAGCTTTTGAATATGAATCTAGATATAATATGGAAATTATCAGTTTCAAATTACCCTTTTTTATTACAAATATGTCTTAATCCAATTAATATGTCTACAAATGCAGATTTTGGGCAAAAATGGCAAAATATCAAAAAAGCAAATACGGTTACAGTAAGTTCAAGTCATGCATTATCAACTATCAGGAGAAAAAAAAATCCACAACAAACTTAATTTTTTTTAGTTTTAGTAGACATTTTCATGGAATTGCCCATTAACTATGTTCCTAACTTGATGTATATATATTTTACCAAAATTAGTTTCAATATCTTTAAAGGGGAACAATTTTATTGTTGCCTGTTAAACTAGCATACAGAGAATTTGAAAAATAAGAATGATGCACTACATTTAAAGGGATGGTTTGATTCTTAAAGGAACTTGAAAAAGGAAAGTGAACAAGAAAATTCAGTAAAACTGAACTGACCGTATCATTTTACATTCAGGAGTAGTACTATTTTGTTTGTGTCTACTTGTGAAAGATATGTATGTTAAGAAACAGGTGAAATTTCTCACAAAATCAATATTAAATTAGATGGCACATTAAATTTAGTTGCAATTTGTATCAATGCAATCCAGCATACACAATTTTGTAAACTACTTTTTATCGGTATGAACAAATTAGGAAATAAAACTCGTAATGAGTTCTCTGTTATGACCAGCCTACATGTACTCAAATGTGTAGCTACACTGCACTAGTAGCTAGTTATTGGGAATTCAAATTTTCAAAATACATTCAAACATATATATGCATCTATAGTGAGTTAGTGATCTTCTAAGGGGAACAATGATTTTCTCTGCAGGGGATCCTGGTTGGTGACCACTATATAGGCAAGTTGGCCACTAAGGTTTGTCTGTAGAACAATGTACCTCAAGAAAGGAATTGTCCCTTTGAACTACAGTGTGTTTACAATGTATACTGTGTAAAGTACACAACGCTGTTCAAGACCTCACTTGACATTGTCACGGAGTAGAGATTGAGGAGCATGATCTTGCCTCAATGCGCAATGAATCATGCATGGACTGGGTGGGTGCTTGCGTGTGTGTGACGCCTTCTACGTGTATAGTCATCTCAAATAGAATTTTAAGCTAAAGGAGGAACAAAGACTTATTTTAGTAAATTGACTGTAGATTGTCTTTATTTTAGTCAGATTGTAAATTTGTTAGTCCTATTCCTGTTCTGTTTTGTTGGTTTAGAAATAATGGTTATCATGCATGGACTGGGTGCTTGCGTGTATGTGACGCTTTCTACGTCATCTCAAAGAGATGAAGCTAAAGGAGGAACAAAGACTTAAATTAAATTTACTGTAGATTGTCTTTATTTTAGTCAGAGTGTACATTTATTAGTCCTATTCCTAGATAGAACTGTTTCGTTGGTTAAGAAATAAATCATGCATGGACTGGGTGCTTGCGTGTGTGTGACACTTTCTACATGTATGTGTAGTCATCTCAAGTCAAAGAGAAAAGCACAAGGAGGTACAAAGACTTTTTAATTTATTGTACAAATGTAGATTCTCTTTAGTGTTGCACCTTTTGTATACAATCTAAAAATGTAGATGTAAGTGCTTGTCTTCTTGATATATTGATCTAGAAATTGATGATGCATGGACTGGGGGGCTTGCATGTATGCATTGTAGTCATATCAAAAGGAAAAACAAAATGAAAATCGAAGACCTTTTAAATAAGATTGTTTATGGTCTTGCCGTTTTGTTTTAATACAATATTTGAATTCCTACAGTAGATAGAAATTGCTTTGTTAAGAAATTAATCTTTCGCGGACTGGGTGCTTGTGTGTGTGTGTGTGATGCATTTTAGTCATTTCAAAGAGAAAACAATTTTAGAAGAAAGAAGACTATTTAAATTAGATTTTCATAATTGGTCATTTGGTTTTGCAATATATGTATGTACAGTAATCCATGTTAGTCTGTATTTTTCCAATATAAAAACAAAATTCATTTGATCTGTCTACTGTACATTACATGTGTGCATACTTTTTAGCACCCATATTTTCCTCTTTATGTGCATCTGTGTGCGGTAATTTGTGTAACTTTCAGTCATTGAGTAAACATTTAAATGTTTCCCTCAATATTTGCTTGTGCTGTAGTTCTGTACCAGCATGTACCATTGTAGTACCACGTACCCGTAGACACCCGATTAAAGCAAAATTCATGCAGTCTGAGCAAAATAATTTTCAAAATTTCTGGTGTAATATTTAAGAGAAAAAACAATTATAAACAATCATTCAAGTTGTAATTTTAGCTCATACCATGTTTACAATCAATTCGGAGTCTCTGGAAGCGATTATAGAAAGTATGAATGCACTTGAATCTTCAAGAATAACTTGTATCAGTTTTGACATCAACATTGATTGTATTGCTATTGATTGTATTGCTATTGATTGTATTGCTTTGATAAATTGATAAATAAACTTTGATAATATTTTTGGAAGCGATTATAGAAAGTATGAATGCACTTGAATCTTCAAGAATAACTCATTATCAGTTTTGACATCAACATTGATTGTATTGCTAAGTACTGAAACAGTTATCCGAAGGCTGATGGAGATTTGGTTTAAATCAAGGTGACATAATTCAATCACACTTTGTCAGTGGCAATTTAATTAAACTTTGATAAATGCACATTTTTGTTAAATATTGTCTACAAATCGTGAAAGGAAGGTGGGGGTGGGGGGAGGGGGCGCTAAACGAGACATGAGGAAGTAGCATGTCTTACTTCTTTTTATGCCTCCGCCAACGAAGTGGCCGGAGGCATTATGTTTTCGGGTTGTCTGTCCGTCCGTCCGTCCGTACGTACGTCCGTACGTACGTCCCGTTTTCGTTCTCGCGATATCTCAAGAACCGGTTAACGGATCAATTTCAAACTTGGTATGAGTGTACATATTGGGGTGACAATGATCTGATTAAATTTTGGGGTTCATGAGGTCAAAGGTCAAGGTCATATGACTCAATATATTTTTTTAAATGCCTCGTTCTCGCGATATCTCCAGAACCAGTTGACAGATCAAATTCAAACTTGGTATGAGTGTATATATTGGGGAGACAATGATCTGATTAGATTTTGGGGTTCATGAGATCAAAGGTCAAGGTCACAGGACTCAATATATGTGCAAAAATGCCTTATTCTCGCGATATCTCTAGAACCGGTTGATGGATCAATTTCAAACTTGGTATGAGTGTACATATTGGGGTGACAATGATGTGATTAGATTTTGGGGTTCATGAGGTGAAAGGTCAAGGTCGCAGGACTCAATATATGTGCAGAAAAAGCATCCTCACGATATCTCAAGAACCGTTTGACGGATCAATTTCAAACTTGGAATGAGTTACATACACATCGGGTGGCAATGATTGGATTAGGTTTGGGGGCCATGAGGTCAAAGGTCAAGGTCACATGACTCGATATATATGCAAAAATGGCTTGTAATGACAAAATCTCAAGACCTGAATGTCAGATTTCAATCTAACTTGGTACCTGAATATTCTTGGGAGCCAATGTAGCCATCAAAGTTTGGGGTCTACATAGTTCAAGGTCACAGAACTCAAAATATATATGAAAAAAACCAAATTTCAGTGCACGTTATTTTGGGCTTGATATTGAAAATTGCGTCATAGCGGAGGCATAATTTTCGACTGCGCGCAGTCGAAGATCCATCTAGTTATCTTTTGTTATAACCTCCAATATGTTTATTTCATGGTTATGTGAATTGAATATCACTTGATTTGTATTTGTATTTGTATTTTTTTTTGCAATTTGTAAGAATCATTTCTACTTTATCTTTCAGAAATTGTAAAGCTCTATTTTAAGCAATTATGACTTCAGTCAAATTTTTAGTTAAAAAAATATCTGTGGTTTGATAAAAAATGTCTTTTAGAATATTACCGGTAGTTATTTTGATTATTGTGTTAACACAATTTAATTGCAGCCATATACATGTATGCTTACAAATGTAGGATAAGGACTTGGGGTTGGCCAACAACTTACAAACTTCAAGTTTGGAGTCGGGGGAAAAAAAAAAACGTTTAAGGTATCATTTACAGTATCTAGGCAATTTGGGAAGTTTGTAGACCAAATGGGTATAGAGCAAGCAACCATTAATAAGTCAGATGTTGAAGTTATGCCACGGTATACACTGCAATGTACTCAAAAGATGCGACCTGCGTGATTCCTGTTTGTGAAAGGGAGGGCTCTGAACTGTGAAGCCTCAATTTATTATTTACCAATGACTTCAGTCTAGACCTAAATACATACACGCTTTGAGGAACTTGGATTGATCGAGATAGATTAAAGGAAATTAAACTGCAGATAAATTCAGTCATTCTTTTCAAGTCCATTCATCTGTAAATAATATTACATAACATCTACAAAAAAACTTTGAGGAACATTGATGAAGATAATTTCAGTCATTCTATGGATAGTGCTAGTCTATTTGTGCTAGCCCATTCATCCATGAATAGTGTCACAAAAATACTCAGGCCGGGTATGGAAAATGTGTGCACATTATGTAACACATTCACATCTTCTTCAATAGATAAAAAGTTAACCCTTTGCTTACAGGAACATGGTGGGAAGTGTAGGCTACATGTACAGTACATCTAAAAACAAACTTTGAGGAACATTTATTGATGAAGGCAGATTAGAGTAAAATAATCTGCAGATAAATTCATTCATTCTATGGTATGGATATCAAGTCTATTCAAGCCCATTCATCTGTGAATAATGTCATGAAAATATTTGGGCTGGGTATGGAAAACCGGTGCACATTATGTAACACATTTTACCTTCTTCAATGGATCAAAAGTAAACCTTTGCTTATGCTTAGGTCACAAATGCTCCGATATGGGATACGGCGCCGTACAATGCCACTTTTAGGTGAAATCTTGCGGGAATCTTGAGGCGCCCGCAAGGGTGCCGTGGCTATTGTGCGGTCGCCTTTGCATTTTTCCTCACCGTACGATGTTTTGAAAACAAAAAATGCATCGTACGATTTTGTACTTGCCGTAAGCCCGAAGACACGTCGTAAGAGCATCGCACAGGCACCGCAAATAGAGAAGAATGATAGCAATTTGGTTCACATTTTGTTTCCCATTCAGGCAAGTAACATTCAGCATTTTTCTGGCCCCGGGCCAGTGGGCCTGTGCCAATTTCTAGCATTGGGTTAACATTACTTGCCTGCATCAGGTCTTTACTCATCATTCCGATCTGTTTTTGAATCAGGAAATATATATATGTGAATTGATGGAAATAAATTAAAAGGAAATAGAACTGAGATTTGTCCAGTTCCTCTATAAATGATTGCAGTCTTTTCAAATCCATTCATCCATGCATGGATAGTGTTACATTGATGTACATGTACGATACTGGACTAACTGGAGCTTAACATCATATGTGTGTACCATACATGTATGTACATGTAATTTACTCAATGGGTTCAATCATCTCAACTACAGTGCTCATACATGTACATAATGTGAATTGATGAAAATAGATTAAAGGAAATTGAACTGAGATCAGTTCAGTTACTCCAGTGATTGCAGGCTTTTCAAATCAATTCATCCATGGAAAGTGTTACATCACATTTTCAAACTTCTGATACTGTAGCTGCTTACAACATGTACTTTAATACTGTACATACAGTCAAAACGGTCTTAGTGGCCACCTGTCTTTCGCAGCCAACCTGCCTACCATGAACTATCAAAGGTGATCCTCTAAGTACTATATAAACCTTGTTATAGAACCTGTCTAGAGGTCACCTGTCTACATGTACCAGTGTTGGGTCCAAGACCAGAGGGTCCGAGATCAAGATCAAGACCAAGATCTAAGATCAAGATCAGAAATGTCCAAGATCAAGAACAAGATCAAGATTACTGATGCCGATCTCGAGATCAAGATAGATCAGACAGTCCGAGATCAATCAAGACCAAGATCCGCAGCTCAAGATCGAGATCAGAACCTCTAAGATCAAGATCAGAAATGTCTGAGATCAAGAACAAGATCGAGATTACTGATGCCGATCTCGAGACTGGTCTCGAGATCAAGATCGATCTCGAGATACCCAACACTGCTGTCTACAGAGGCCACTTCTCTTGTTTCATTTAAGGTATCTCTTGGGTTTGTTACAGGTTTGTCTGTAATTTACTCTGAAATGGGTTCAGTCACGCTACAAAAAAAGGAAATAAAATGGAACTGAGTTCAAGTCAGTTACTCTGGACAATGATTGAAATCTAGTGTATGGAATGGATTGATTTCATGTATCTACATGTACATACCAGGAAGAGAAAAACTACAAAATATTATCCTGTCCCTTTATTAGAGTGCATACTACC
Source organism: Echinarachnius parma (assembly GCA_037951105.1). Taxonomy (NCBI): domain Eukaryota; kingdom Metazoa; phylum Echinodermata; class Echinoidea; order Clypeasteroida; family Echinarachniidae; genus Echinarachnius; species Echinarachnius parma. The sequence goes on from JBAMJV010000174.1 coordinate 189,779, forward strand.
GCAGGCCGCCATCGATAATCTGTTGCCCAAAATAATTCTGCTTACGAGAAATACAATATATTGATATCTATAGAAGCGGATGTAAAAGCTGTGCCTGTACGTGTGAGCGTATGGCTTCTCCATACAAAATGTCCATTGTGATGTCAATTATATTCAAAATGATTGTGTTATACAATAGATGGTCATGATACCAAGAATTACCACTTTGTGAACAATAAATTGAATACATGTATAAATTACTTTTATACATAATCCACACTGACACTTAATTTTATCACACCGCAAGTTTTTACTTGCAGTGGAGAGAAAATCATACAGATTCATAACAAAAATTGTTTGTTGTGTGTACTTTGTCAAACTATTGAATTCTGTTTGCACCTGTACATCATGTAATGGTCATAATGGGGTTAGGCGGATGCAAATGGTATGCCATTTAACACAGATTGACATATTTAATATTAAGGCTGAGTCATGTCGGTAATTGTCGGAACCGGGTCCCGATAAACGTTTACCGGTCGGGAACCGGTATCCCGATATTTTTGCCGCCGGAAATTTTGGCGATCGTACGTCCAAAAAAGGAACATAAAACGCACTGGGGGGAGGGCCGGGAGGAAGCCCAAACCTAGACCATCTTCTGGAGGGAATTGTGGCATCCCTTTGGCACTCAAAGTGTAATTTTATGAGCCAAAAAACAGTGAGCAACTCGATCAATTCCCACATGCGTGTAGAAAAATGCGCCCAGGCGATGATCGCTGCCGACGCCGGCATGCAGTAATGCCAATAGCGGTCGAGCGGGCGGCAGGGCGGTAGTGTCGCCACTCGCCAGCGGCAAGCTCGGAGAGTCGGGCGATCGCGAAAGTTGGTTTGGTGGTATGAAATTGATATTTTTTTATGTAACCAAACATTCTAACATGTTTTTCTTTTTCTGTCCCTTTTTAGGAATATGCCAGACGATCTCAGGCAGCAAGAGTACCACAGATTTAGATACCAGGCTCATTCAATGCATCTGAAAACCTACAGTTTCAACCGACATTTGGGCTTTTAGAAAAATCATCTTTTATAAAGTTTATATTGTTTTTATCTGCCAGTGTACAACTAGATCTTTTTAAAAGTCATAATCTTTTAATCAATTTGTTGGCCCCTTTCTTATTTGCATTTTAATAATTTTGTTGTTTGATTTGTTGGTCCAGTTCATGTGTTTGTTGATCATGACGACGACGATGAAGATAATAACTATATTTTTTTAGTTTCATGTGCGATACCGATGATTTTAATTGTAGCCTAAATAACTTATGCGATTATATAATTATATTATATAAATTTAAAATTGTAGTTAAGTAGTTTAATATTCAATATGACGATGGCTTGTGAACTTGTGATAATTGTGAATATTATTATTTTATCATTTTTATGATTATGAATTTATGATGATCTAGATCTTAACATGATAATGTGGTGATGCTGTTGAAAAACGTGATGTTGATAATGGCAAAAGATTGTTATAATTATAATAAACATGATTAAGTAATGAATTGGTAATGACTAATGAGTGAGTATACGATGATTATTTTGATGATGATGATGATGATGATAGTTTTGGCATAAAAACGCTGATGATGGTGATTGATGAGACGAAATCACGAAATGACATCAAGCATGGTGACTTTTATGGTATGATAAGGCAGCTTGATATTAGGAGATCACATAATCACGACATGGGGAACGTCGCATACTCGCATGTATAACTCTACTTTTCATGAAGGCTGGCCCCACTTATACACCCGAGGTAAGTCAGGTAAGTATAAATGTGTGACTTTTCTGGGACTGAACAATCATAATAAATTAGATTATCACCAGCAATACTAAGCTTAAGCAATACATCCCCGAGATTCTACATTATTTCGATCGCCATCTATAAAGCTAAGGAAATCATTAATAGACTAGTTGATGCCGGATTAGTAAATGCATGTGGCATGCTAGCAAAGGGCGCGAAATCTCTCACAACACACGTGGCTAGCCGGCTCAGACCGGTTGACGTTGTATTGCAATTGATAAGCGTGCTGCATTTGCATTGTACATGATGCTAGCGCACGTAATATACGAAGGTACCGTACACGTACCGTAACCATGCAGTTCCCGCCATATTTTGCCAACATACTCGCACTACAATTTCACCAGTTAGGTTTCTCACGTTAACTTGTAATATTTTACTATAGCCGAAGCATTGTTGGTAAGTACATGTTTGATATTACATCGTCTGTTGAATAGACTACTTTAACACTTCAAAGAAAAAGCACAGATAGTATTTTACGTTTTGTCGAATTGTGAACTTGATACGCTAAACGTTCATGACTCTCCTCTGGGTTGTTCTGCACACAATTATCACTCGTGAACAGGGGCTCGCGATTCAACGCGATTCTTCGCATGAAAATGAAAATCCTGCAAAATTTAACTTTGTGCTTTCTTTCTGGAGATGTGAAAGTAGTGTATTAGAACATAATGTAATATCAATCATGGACTTGACAACGAGGTTACGGTGATTGTGATATTTTGCTCTAATTCTAAAATGTCACGAGAAACCATATACTAGAGCACTAGAGGGGCGGGGAGAAGACGGTTTTGCACCGTTTAAGTTTATATACATTACTGCATTGTCATGTGATGTGGCACGTGACGTGTATCGTATTAATTGGGGGGGGGGGGTGTGGCATGCAAAATCGCACTTACATTAAATGTTTATTGGGTGCACACTGCACACCTTATTCCTTACCTTTACATATATTGGGGAGAAAACCTTTCGCTTGCAAAGTTTGTTCAAAGTCCTTTTCAACGAACAGTCATCTGACAGAACACGCAAGGATACATTCCGGAGAAAGACCTTTCACTTGCTGTATCTCATTCTCTCATGCCTTACCCATCATATCTCTTTCTCAAAAACTTTAAGATGTCCGTTTTCATTTTTGTTCTCACGCACTTACGCTTTATGCTTATACTCCCTTCCTTGAATTATTTCCCAAGTTGCAATCTCACACCTTCCTTCAAAGTTCTGCATGATTTATCCAATGAGAAGAAAATAAATACAAGACTTGTGTGCACGATAAAAATGAACAAAACATAGTTATTTACATCTTAATCTGTTTTGTTCATTGAAGAAGGCCAATTGATGCATTGAATCTCAAATTACTGATCAAACCTTTTAATTTTTGCGTATTCATACGTCATAATTAGACACGCACAAAGCTATTCATTATTAAGGCTTACTATTAATACGTCATTGGTAAACGCGCGTATGAACGTGCGCACATGTAACTCGCTGGATTGTATAACAATAATGACTGCTATGAAAGACTAGCCCGAGATGGAAACAAAATACATGTTTTATTGAATTGAAAAACTGGCCTGTATGTGTAATAATGTTTAATAATCGATGGCGTATATATACGAGAGCGAGAGAATGAATAAGCATCTGATGATGCTAGAGAGTAGAGACGTTGAAGTATTATAATATGTAACGAACAAGATAACAAGGCAGAGCCTTTGCACTACTTGCGTTTTTACAAGAGTCGTTGATCGCGGAATAATGTCAGGTGTCCGACTGAAGTTATTCTCCGCCTCTCTCCCCACCTCTCGCCGTATTTCCAATCCCTCTCCCCTCTCGCCGGATTTCATATCATATTATGTATGACAGCATTACTCGGCAGCTTTCCCCGACGTCCGCATAAACAGTCGGAAACGGTAGGAAAATGAAACACGCTGCATTGCATGCTGCAGCCTGCATGCAGATCAGAAGCCCCGATTCACACACACCCACATTTATTGAATAATAATCATCAATATCACACGATCTACGCACACTACATAGTTTTTGGCCACAATCGTCCGTTTACTTTTATTTCACCAAGTCATGCTCATCACGCATCAGAATCATCACTCCTCAGAATCAAAATCTTTATTCAAAAATTCCGATCATCATTTATATCATCCATTCATAGTCCTCCAATTATTCATCTTCGTACAAATTATCAGCGTGACCATATTCAAGCATTAGATAGCCGGGTTACTCATAATTAATTTGATTATGTATAATTAATATAGTATAAGAATATTTGTAATCGTATTCAATTTATTAAACTTCATTTTTTTCTCCAGTAACTGATGCCGTTTTGCCGCCCTTTTCCCTTTCTGTATTTATTTTATTTTCGATCCTAAATATAGAAAAAGGCTTTCAATCCAGTCTTAGTAATAAATGGATTATGGTTCATAACGTCATACTGCCAAATGATTTAATTAATTTATATGTCAATCATATTGCCTACATAGTACATGACTGTATTCTTAATATTTAGTTGCCCTCATTTTCCGTCAAGACCATCTCTGGACATCCGCTCAGTTTCTTTTATACTCCGTTTTCAGGTCTTTCTTGATCCCCTTGATCTGATGTGTTCTGTTACTTCTGTAAATGAAAACAAAATAAATCATGTTAGATTAGTATAACAACATGACATACGTGAGTATGATTCCCCCAAATCATACTTGGTAAGTCTATCACTGTCAATGCCCGCCGCGCCGCGCCGCGCCGCCCCGCGCCGCGCCGCCCCGCACGCAAATTTTGATCACTTGGAATATCCGGATAGACACGGGTACGTTGCGTGGCGCGGCAACGGGCGTTGTTAGCGTCACTTCGACTATACTCACGTGTGCATGTGCGTGGCAAAAGCCTCGTTAATTACGGTGCCGAAAAACGTTTAAAAAATTAAAAGTTACATCAGTTTAACAAATAAGTTATACTGCCTTTCCCATAAATAAAAAGTAACCAAACATTAAGTGATAATCTTAATTTCTTTTTTAACATTTTATTTATTTATTTATTTTTTCGGGGCACCGTTTCCCGATATACCGAACCGGGTCCCGATTGAAACGGTCGGTAACCGGTGTGATCGACCGAACCGACTCAGCCTTATTTAATATATTAGTCATTTACTGTAGTGTATGATACAAGTATCTCTGATTTCAAGGAAGTGATTTGTACATATTTTTATTGCAAACTCATGTCCAGAATGCTCTGTCCATTTTTGAGCAAAAAATGTTGCAGTCTTTTTAGTTGAAAAAGATATACACATTGATGTGTACGTACATTGCAAACAGGTATTACTTTGTCAATCATGCCAAACAAATTTCTCCATTAAAAAAAACAACAACACATTGTTGAGCACTTTACACTTCAAATGGCAAATAAATGGAATTCCTCAAATATTTGCTCAATGGTCTTTGGACAAAAATATTTTTAAAAAGAACAGTAAAAGAGAGAAAGGAAAATTGCATTGATAGGTAAATTTATAGGTCTGTAAAAAATGTATTTTGATTTGTGTAACGAGTGTCAATCATTCAAAGCTTTAAAACAAAAATAGCCCCAAAAAGAAGAAGTAAAAATCTGATTTTTCAAGTTCTTATGGCCCAAAACCTGAATCTGGTGGCCCCAAATAAATAAGAGCATGCGTTACAATATATTTGGTTGACAATTCAGGCCAGTGGCAGTGGAATTTTGTATCAACTATCAATTATTTTTGGTGACCCATAGCAGGCATAACTATATTTTAATGGCCTCGGGTCAGCAGGCCAGTGTGAATTTCGAGCACTACTGTATATCAAAATGAAGAAAAGAAAATAACTGTAGAACAGTACAGTTCTAGTAGAAAAGTGCAGTATACAGGGTTATATATCACAATACATTCTAAGCCTGATTTCATGATGACTATATTTCAACTTAAAGGGATCTAGTAACTTTGTTGACATGTGCAAAAAGTGAATAAGGGTTGATGCAATGTATATTGTTGTTATCTCATATGTCCACAGGGTATTGTGTGAAAATTTGAAGTCAAATGGACATTGCATGGCCAAGTAATGAGCGAAAATACAAAGTGATATTCACTAACTCACTGCACTCACTTTGTACACAGAAGAAAAACTCGCCCGGAGTTTTTCTTATCTGAATACTTCAATCATACATATCTTTGTAACGAAAGGGAAATTTGAAAAACCCGAAGCCGTTCCCATGATTTAATTGTTAATACGAATACAACAAGGTATGAGGGAACCGCTAGAATTAAAATTGTATTTTGAGGATTTGGACAATGTTACTAAGTCCCTTTAATTTCTTTCCTCCTGTTATAATAGCTTTCAAGAGTAAATGTGAACTGTAAATTACATTGGCAGTCTACTTTGATTTGGTGCAATGCTGTACTTGACTGCCTTTGCAATGCATGAATTGGTAGTTTAATATGTAATGTAATTTTTGTAATTATGAGTTGTGATAATATCCAGTAAGACAATTGCACTTCCCAAATTATCAGCCCCCATAATCTAGCGTAATGATCAACATTATCACTCATTGCTCTGTAAAATAAAATATACAGTTCTCTAGTATGCCAGTTTGTGATATTGTGTTCGCAAGGTCTTCCTGTAATATCTGTATTTATTATAGCCTTCTTACTAGTGCTTATAATCTCAATTCCTGTTTTATGTCATTTATTGTTGTTTGTGTGTCATTTAGGTGCAATTAAATTTGTAAAATGCATTTTTTGTTGTTCTTCATTTTAGCCTCTGAAGAAGATTCTGCTAGGATCAAAAAATGTAGGCCCTATATTGACTCTTATTTTATTACACCTGGCGTTATTATATAGTAGATTTATAAGCAGTTTTCAGCAGTATTTTGAATCATGTAATTTTAGTAAAATATACCTCAGTATGATTATGAATATTCCCCTGAAAATAATACATCATACATCCAAAGGCTTGTTTGTGTAGACAGTAGTTATATTTTTAAAAAATGATCATGACTTATGAAACTGAAATAAATACAATAAAAAAACAGATATATATACTAGGGAAATGGGCAAGAGAAAGATTTAACCAACTGGCAACGGATAGGTTTGGAAGGGAGTGAGAGATAAAGAGAAACAAAGAACTACATTCATGTAAATGTACAACAAATGTAATAAATAGAAAGAGAAATGAATGAAAATGATTGAGGAAGGGGAATGCCATTCAATTCAGTTTATTTTCCACACGCCGATAAAAATCATCAACAAATAAAAAACCATATATTCAGATGATGAATATATACAAAATAACAAACATTTATAAGCAGGACAGAGAAGGAGGAAGAAGATATAATTGTATAATTGTTTGTATGGAAGGTACCATGGCAGGAAGTCATAGAAATATAAAATGCTGATGTTATAAAACTGTATGAGAAGAGGGAAAAACAAGCAAGCCCTTAAAAACAAAAAAACAAAAAAACACAAAAACAAACAGAATGTTAACCCATTGCCTACAGGAACCTGATAAGTCCTGTACCATCTCTATGGGAAATGCTAAATATAGTTGCGAACAGGTTGAATAATAAATACAAAGAAACAAAGCCAGATGCGAGACGGAGTTTGGCTCAGCCTGGTACGTTATTTCACAATGAAACACAATACAATATCCTTAAGTACTGATAATCAATAGCACGTTCTGTACAGACTTGTGCAGTAGCTAGTTTCACAATCAAAGAATCGTGTGAATAATAGAATGGAATAATGGAAGGATAAAGTGTTAACATTTTGTCAATGATCGCAAACTGCAGAATATTACTTTGATCAGGACTGGCATTGAAAAGGAAATGAATTGGACAGAGAGCCAACAGATATGTAATATTAATTAATGTTAGGGTTCAATAGCACGTTCTGTACAGACTTGTACAGTCGCTAGTTTCACAATAAAAGAATACTTATAAATGAATAATAGAATGGAATAATGGAATGATAAAGTGTTTTGCCAATGATCACGAACTGCAGAATATTACTTTGATCAGGACTGTCTGTCATTGAAAAGGAAATGAATGAGAAAGAAAACCAAACAATTCATAATACTAATTAATGTTGGGTTGGTAAAAACGCACACTGTAGCCAGGTATAGTGGTCGTTTGCAGGAACTTAGTAACATTGTCCAAATCCTCAAAATCCAATTGGAATTCTAGCAGTTCTCTCATACCTTGTTGTATTTGTATTAACAAAAAAAAGCATGGGACAGGTTTCGGTTTTTCTTATTTCCCTTTCGTTAAAAAGATATTTACGATTGAAGTATTCAGATGTTAAACTATCCACTGGATCGAAACAGTGTACAAAGTCAGTGCAATGAGTTAGTGAACATCACTTTGCATTTTTGCTCATTACTCGGCCATATAACTTCCGTTTACCTTGAAATGTTCACACAATACCCAGTGGACATATCAGATAACAACAATATACATTGTATCAACCATTCATCACTTCTTGCACATGTCAACAAAGTTACTAAACTGGGCTCCAAAAGAAACTTATCACTCCTTCAGAGCGACGCTCACTAAAATCCATAGCATCAAATTGAATCATATTTAGACACAGATAAGCTATCATTCTCCTTATGAAGCAATATATCTGAAAAATTGAAAGGTTGCTTTTGCCAAAAAAGAGAAAAATGCGATGGAATCGCTACAGGTCACGAAAAATGGTCTATTCAGAACATTCAATAGCTATTCATTCAACTTCAAAGGCGGGTTATGTAACCACCAGACTGGCAATTGTCCGTACCGAGCTCCGTGCCCGGAAGGCGAGCAGTTTCTGTGATTTTTGAATAATAACCTCTTGCGATTTCACCTTATTTTATTCTTTGTTGACTATTTAATCAAACATAATTTTGTTTATATGTGCTTGCTGAGGAATATTATAGCTAATCTATGCCCAATTATGATTTATTTTTATGCTTTGGATTGTAATGTGTGTCGCTCTGAAGAAGTGATAAGTTTCTTTTGGAACCCAGTTTAGATCCCTTTAATTTCCAGTCTTGCAAAGCATTGTACAGAAAAAGAAGGGGGAAACAGTTTTTATGTTACAGCATTGCGTCGATGATCAGGAACTGCAGAATATTATTGGGCTCTCTCATGAAAAGGAAATGAATGGGATAGAACTTTAGACAAAAGAGATGTAATATTGATTAAATATTGTTAACAAAAAAGGTGAGGTGGGTTGGTAAACAAAAAACCCACACACTGTAAACTGTTACTCAATATCCAATTGTGACATTTATATAATTGCTGTGTACTTGTAGCTTACAATTTAAGAAAACAGGGCCCTTATTCATAAAACCTTCAGCTAGCTTAGTTCCATGCTAAGTGTATTTAAATGATACAGTTTAGCGAGCAACTAATCATTTTCCTAGTCCCCAACTAGGGATAGCTGGGTAAGCCTTAGGTACCCACTAAGTTAACCATATAGTTAGCAACTAAAATGTAATGTGTTTAATTGTTGGCCACATCATCAAAAATAGAGTTAGCATGCAACTAAGATAGCGGGCTTTTAAGAATACGGGGCCTGGTGTATAGCAAGAACATGAATCAGGACTAGTCGAATCCAGCGAAAAAAATACACGGGGCGGCGGGCGAATTCGCCCCCGAAATGCCCAAAAAGAGCCCCCGAAAAAAAAAAAGTAGCCCCCAAAAATTTTGGATTTGGGGGATTTTTGTTGGATTTTCTGTTTTGATCGTGATCAAATGCTTATAAGATGATCACTTACAGCATTAGAGCTTAATAGTAGCCCCTGAAATTCGAAAAAGAGCCCAGAAATTTGTAGCCCCTGAGATGATAAAAGTAGCCCAGGCTGAAAAGGAGCCCCCGAAATAAAAATATTATATTTTTTCGCTGCTGGAATCACTAGGGAAGGCAGATCAAAGAGATATATGTTTTTCAACCAAATGAATGCAATGCTACATGTACTTGTTGTATGTGCAGACAAACTAGCCTGATATGCACATTGCACAAATTTAAACAATAGAAGAGCATACTGAATTAAATTGCATTGACCTTGCAACTGCCCGTAGCTTCATAGTGAAGGATATTGGTTAATTTGGCATGAAATACATTTGAACGTGAGTAATACAAGTCTGATATTGAACAAGAAATGCTTCTAGAGTAACTAGGGAACATCTAATCAGCGTGCTATTCAAATGTAAAAAAAAAAATAAATTAAATTGCATTGATCTAGCAACTGCCCATGTAGCTTCATGTAAAATAAAGGATATTGGCGAGTGGTGCATACACGACCTTGGACAAAATATAAATGTGAATAATACAATGACATTTTGATCTTGAAAAAGAAAGGCTAGCTTATTAAGTACTAGGCCTAGGGAAGATAAATCAAAGAGAAAATATGTGGTTATAATACGAAAACCCTTTTCGACACTAGCACTTGCCCTATTGCCCAGGGCAAGTAAAAATTGATGTTGGGCAAGTTGAATTACATAAATTGCCTAGTTTGGTTGCCCGATCAAGCAACTATATTACTGATAAAAATTTGAGAGAATAATGTAATTCCTTACATGTGAATATCATCTAGAAGTTAGCGGGCAAGTAGAATGTCTGTTCGGGCAAGTAAAACTTGAAAATGTATGATTTTACTTGTCCGAACAGGCCAGTAGAGAAAAAAGTTAGTGTGGAAGCTTGGTATATGTGGAGACAAAAATAGCCCGAGCTAAGATGTACCATGGCCATGCAATATTTAGTGTAAACAATAAGCAAGCTGAAACTAAATTGCGTTGACCTAGCGACGGCCTGTAGCTTCGTAATCAAATCATATTTCGGAGTTGTGCATACATGATCATGAACAGAATATATAATTTGAGTATCAATAATAAAAGTCTGATATATTGAACAAGAAATGCGAGTGAAATGGGATGGAAAAAGTGCACTGTGTGTGCGTATCTGTTGACCGGGGTAGTAATGCAAAGCGCTGTGATACTTGCATGATAGAATATTACATGTATAAGATAACAAGTATTATTATTATTTTTTAGTATTTATTGAAAAACAGTTACAGTAATAAACCGCTGCTATTGAAATGGAAATGCTAAAGTTGAAACTACATGTATCTAGGTAGTTAGATCAAAGAGAAAGGAATACAGGCTATAATGTGTACATGTTTGTGTAGGTGCACACAAAAATAGCCCTGATACTCGGCCAAAAAATGTAAACAATATCAGTCTAAATGTATGGAGCTAACTGCCTATAGCTTCAATTAATCAAGAGAAATTGGTGAGTTGGGCATAAGTGATCATAAACAGAATATATATGAGAATATAAAACAACTCTTGATATCGAACAAGAAACGCTAGATTTACTACTAGGGAAGATCTCGAAGAGAAAGGATACATGCATGATTTTAAAACAAACGCTAAAAATAGCCTGATATAACCATGATGCAAAAATGTAAACAATAGCGCACTGAATGAAAATGAGTCGACCTAGCTAACTGCCTGTTGCTTCATAATGAACGGATAATATTGGGGAGTTGAGTAGATAATTATGAGTAGGATATGAGGAAATTAAATTTACAAAAATATTAAGAGAGAGAGAGATAGGAATTTCAAAGAAAACAAAACAACAAGAGATATAGTGCATATTTTAGAGGGACATATTAAGCATCCTAGTATAGATCACAAAGTATACATTATCATACACATTTTATGTTCCATCATGCATCCCGCTTCACAATAAAATGAATTTGTAATTTTATCGTGAATTTAAAGGGTACCACCACTCAAAAATAATATTCTTATAAATGATAGGCAACATCTTTCCATTCCATCAACAAGTTCACAAAAATATGTTTTCAGAAAACAAACATATAATTGGAAAACGCATCACCATTCTAAAGCATGCGTTCATGGGTCTGCATGTACGAAGACTACTTTGTCCAGAGCGAACGAATCGTCCGGGATTCTACTGTCTCCAAACGTACACACGTGAATAGCATTGGCGCACTCGCACATTTTTGGCCCGTACGGAACCAGGAAATAATAGTGGTTCCGTAAGTGGTGGTAATTAATTGCTTTGTTTATGAATTACACAACACTTTGCAAAATGTTGGGTATCTATTTGATATCACAAAATGATACCAAAACATATAATTATGTGTTGTTCTTTGCCTGGTGGTCCCCTTTAACGATTGGCCTTCATGCGCACACATTTATGTATAATGGTATGTTTATTATGCACAACATCTTTATTAAGAATTATTTATATTTGAATGTTGATTTTATTCTATATCGATTGGAAGAATAATAATGATGATTATGAAGTGTAAAATGTACAGTACAATACAATACATGTGATCAAAGCGGAGATTAGAAGTTACAGTATGTAGGTACTCTGTATGGACCAGGCTGTACATGCAACAGGTGTGATGTACATTGTTTCAGTTTCATTTTCGGTTATACATTTAATTCATTAAAACACAATTGTACAATCAAGTACATGATGCCACATTGAAATGATAACAAAACAGATTTAATTCTAAATGAATGTGGTGGAAGAAATTAAATATCAATTTCAAGAATTACATTTTGTTGGCAGTTCTATCTCTTGCATCAACATATTATAGAGACATTAATAATGTACAATGTAGGTACATTGCAGCTTGTGCATTAGACAGATCTTTTGTCTGTTGACAAGCTTTATAGCGTGATGCATTAGTGAAGTAACGTTACTATGGTTACACAAAGAACTCAGTACTTCATTTGATTAAGAACTAACCAAGTGATATTAAAGGGAACTAGTAACTTTGTTGGCATGTGCAGAAAGTGATGAATGGTTGGTAAAATGTGTAGTTTTGTGATTTATATAAAGTCCTCTGAGTATTGTGTGAACATGTCACGTTAAATGGATGTTATATGGCCAAGTAATGAGCAAATATGCAAATGATATTCCCTAACTTATTGCACTGCCTTTGTACACGGTTATGACTATCCAGTGGATAGTTAAAAATCCAAACACTTCAATCGTAAATACCTTTTTAACCGATGGGAAATTTGTAAACAAACAAAACCTGTCGCATTGATCTATTGGTAATACAGATACAACACGGTATGAGAGAACCACTAGATTTCTTATTTAAGTTTTGTGGATTTGGACAATGTTAAGAGATCCCTTTAACCATAGACCTACTATGCTTTAACCCATCAAGGATGAGAGCTATTTTAAGGCAAAATTGATCATTGTTTTCCTATACAAATTGGCAACTCCTAATTTTTTTCGACCTTTTAATGACATAAAAATAGATGGAAAATATTAAGTAATTACAATTAAAGACAAATATGAAGTGACTTTGCCACAAAGTTGCCAATTTGAATGCCGAAATCTGTTTTTAAAATATCACTATGTGTTGCCAATTTAAGGATTTTCCTAAATTATAGCGATCTTGGCAATAATAAAAATCATTAAAAAAATAACGTAAGCAGGTAGAGTAACAAAATAGGGCTCTAAAAATAGAGAAATGTATGCTCTTTCTCCTTGTATACCTAATATAACTTTTTATTTTCTTGCTGAAGTGTAGGACTACATGTACCAACCCACAAATATGTGGGACACCTTGATTGTTTTCCTTTTAATACTAATTGGGATCATTTAAACTGTATACACACTTAGGCAATCTATAACAAATATCACTTTGCATCATTGCTCATTACACGGCCATAATGACATCCATCTATTAAAAGCCAAATGACAGTATAACATGTAGGAAACGCCCACACACACAAAATGAAAGAATCATCTACTACTGTATGTGAAAGAAATGATAACTTACTTATGTACTGTAAACCAAGTGTCTTTGGCCACTTTTTGAGAAGAATAATGTATGTATTTTCATCAAGTCTCACTCTTTAGAACTAATTTCTGATTCTATTCATTACCCTATAGTATGTAGGAATACATTTGAAACAATTTGGAAATTTGTTCTGAAAAGTGATGCTTGATGCTTAAAAGGTTTGAAATATAGATCTGTGACACAGAAAATTAAATCCACCACAAACACTGCGTGCGAAAGCTATGTGAGCGCACATATGTGCGGCATATATTAGGCTTGTCAACGGGTCGGAAACTGGTTTGACAACAGAACCAACTCAGCCTTAACAGAGATTTAAAGAAATTAATATTTGAAATTTAACAAATTTGTTTGTTATTTTTGTTTTTATTAATAAAAAATACAGGATAGCCATGTACTTTGTGTATTTCCAAGGTGTTTTTTCACATTTTCGTCATAACTGTATTTTATATAAATATGTTTGATGTGATTTATATTTTTATATTTATGTTTGTAATTTGATATAGATGTATCAGCCCTCAAGCCTTTTTAATCAAATTTTGTTCAAAAAAACAATTCAAATTACTACAATTCTACTTTCCATTCTAACTACCAGCCTTTCTTCATCGACCTGACCGGATGAGTAAATAAAGATTTTGTTTTAAATAGATACATATACCGTATTTGCTGGTGTATTAACCGCACCTTTTTCCATACAGAAGAACTTGCAAAAAAGGGGGGAGCGGTTAATACAAAGAGATAGAGAAACATGTTTCTGGAAAATACCAAATAGATGGCTATAATATCAGTTTACGTGAAGTTGAAAAGCTTGATAGGCTTTTCTGTTATGTATTGTACTCCAATCGGAAATAAGTATGTGACTTTATTGTTGCTATTTTTGTTGTTTTGTGTACTTAAAGTTTACAATAGTTAGGGGGAAATCATGGAATTTTATTACCTTCAAAATGTTTTGTTCTCTTCAATGACAACCCAAAGTTGGGGTGCGGTTAATACACAAGTGCGGTTTATATGTATACCGGCAAATGCAGTATTTATTCAACATTTTAAAATGATATCTTTTCTGTCTTGTTTTTTTATTTCTTGAAAATACAGGATAACCATGCGTACTACAATTCCACATTCCATTCTCACGGCCAGCGATACTTCTTCGACATGACCACGGATCCTCGAACAAAAGTCGTCCACACGGCTCTGTCCGGTAGTCACCTGACGGCTGGGGTAAGATACCTCTATTCTGCTTCAGTGGCCACCACCACATAGTAGACTCTGTTTACATTTCTTTAAGATTTAAACGTACGTGTAGACGAAACTGACCTTAAATAAGTTGATGTAGATCATCATTCATCCGGTCGAAGTTAAAGGGGTAGTACAGTTTTGGTAAAGCTGAGCTTTAGTGACCAAAACCTGCACAATAACATTAAAAACTAATAGTTATAACTCCACTATACTCGAAATGTATAGAAAATTACAAACGACTAAGTAAAATGCCTGTTTTCATTCAAAAAGAGCCATTAAAACACAAGAGGGCGCTCTCTAAAAAAGCATTGGTTTCAACCATTTTTCATACAAAATTATGCGTGTGATCTTTTGTTGAAATAAGGAATGAATAGAAAGATCATCAACAACTATTTTAAAACCTCTTTTGAAAATATTTGAAAAAGTGTAAGCATTTAAAAAAAAAAAAAAAAAATCATCGAATAAATCTGGGCCCCAGATTTATTCCGATGATCCGATCGAATATATTTATTGATATTTCAACCGTTACTGAACCGATTTTGATCAAATAAAGTTTATTCTGCCATTAAAAGTGTATGCTCTTTCAAATTTTTGTAATATTAATATTTGTGGACTAGTGGCTAGTCCACTGGTAAAACGTCAGCCAACATATTTTCAGGTCCAGTCCTAATTGGGTTTATTTCTTAAATTTGTATTCACTAAACTTTCCTTGCTCCCAAATCAACATGTCGTCATAATTTGTTTGTGTTTGCGATATAGCATAATTAGCTTCCACATTTCCCTTCGCTGTACAAAATTGTATGTGTCTCAGTCTATTTCTGTCTTTATAGATTAAAAAGGGAGGAGAAAAAAACTCCAGCATCGTCAATCAAATTTAACTTGGTTGAAATTAAATCTGGCCCAGTTAAATTGAATATGAATGGATCGGCATGCGCGCTGCTGCACCGGGCATAATGAATTGCTGACTGCGCATCAGTTGGGCAAATGAAAAAGACATTGTTTTGCAAATGGTACATTCCTATAAAATAAAGGGCAGCCACGGTGCGCATCGCGAATTATCGAAATTGGGGGGAGGTACGATAGCACACCAATAAATGTCAAACGTACATACTCAACTTTTAAAATAGAAAAAACGTAGGTTGTGTTTTTTTCCTAGTACAAATGACAATACGATAAAATGTTGAATGGAATCCTATTGGGCAAATGAATATGACATTGTTCTGGAATTTGTACATTTCTATCCAAAAAGGGCATCAAATGCGGCTGCACAAATATGACTGAATGTTGTATTTTTATTTCTTAATGGAGGTGGCATTGCCCTTTCAGTTTCCTTTCTACGGCCATAACATCAGCAATAGATCTAAATATGACTTCAAGAATAGAACAATGCCTTTAAAAAGGTATTTCACATTTATGACTGTATGACATGTTTTTGTTTGTTTTATTTTACAGCAGGTGGCATTGGCCTTTCATTTCTCCTTCTACATCCACAACATCAGCAATATTTATGGAGAATAGATCTAGATAGAACATAACTGCATGAACAAAACAATACCTTTAAATTAAGTATTGTACATTAATGATTGTATGCAGTGTTTTAGTTCGTTTTGTTTTACAGGAGGTGGCATTGCCCTATCAGTTTCCCTTCTACGGCCATAACATCAGCAACAGAACAATGCCTTTAATTGTTGTTGTATTTTGGTTTGTTTGTTTTGTTTTACAGGAGGTTAAATTGCCCTTTGAGTTCCCCTTCTAAGGCCACAACATCAGCAAGATCTACATAGAATAGAGATAAATAGAACATTACTGCAAGAACAGAACAATGCCTTTAATTGATGTTGTAATTTTGATTGTTTTTATTTACAGGAGGTTGCATTGCCCTTTGAGTTCCCCTTCTACGGCCACAACATCAGCAAGATCTACATAGCCACAGGAGGTAAGACCGCTTAAATACACATTTTTAATTGAACTTTATTTATGTTATATATACGCAGTTAACATGTTTTCTGACTTGGTCAAATTCAAATCATTGATTTTCTAAACTCAGTCATGTGATGTCAATTTAATTTAGTATGTTCCACGTAAGAAGTGTTATGTTCCACTCCTCAGGGCTGCGATTGAAGTTGAGAATTTGAGTTGATTTTCACAAACATCTATGATTTAATTTTGTATTGCCATGTTATTAATTGAAAGTGTTATGTCACATATGCTGGAAGTAGACACATGATGAAATTTACAAGCATGTTTACTGCATTCTTGGGTTGTTATCTACTCTAGGGGTGAAATGTACACACTTGTTACACTTGTGTATGACATTCTTCAAATACCATGTACTTGGATATGTACTGTGTAGTTTTTCTATTATGTCTGACAGTGCTTTCCATATCATTTGACTATCCACATTTTTGTAATTAAACTCAGCTGCTTAAATGGTGAAGATTACACTTCAAATTATACCTAGACAAAGTCAAATAACAGAACAGATGTTAACTCTGTTTACCAGTTAACATCTGTATAATGTTCCCTCCACTGCCAGTTAACATCATGGTCTTCCTAATAGACTAATTATGATTAAAGGGATCTAGTAACTTTGTCTGAATCTATCAGACACACTTGTTCCTTGTTCCAGTGGTTCTTTAATGCCCGGATGTTTTCCTCTTACTAATGAAACAAGCTTTGATTTTGTTGTATGTTCTCAATTGCCCATGAGCCACTTGGAAGGAATGCTACCCAGAGAGTGGAGATGGTGCACACAATGTGTGATGGTTTGCATTGTATCTTATGACCGGGGTAATAATAGTGTAAGGCGCTTAGAGATGATATTTTATCATATTATTATTAGGCCCTATAAATCGAACCTATATTATCATTATTATGAACATAAACTAGATCACTTTAACCTTAGAACCCAAATGGCCCTTCATAGCCACTCTACTCCATGATCGTCAGTAAGATTTACTCTATAGATGTAGTAGATCTTGCATTTGTTTTTCGAAGCGGTGGATGGTTGTTATTGGATAAATTTTCCCCCTATCACAACAGCATATCCACCTTCACTTCAAGGCATGTCCGGTAGATGTAAGCGAAGATAATGAATATATATATTAACCTCATCTTGATGAAAATCTAGGAAAAGTAAACTTTGCTTTCAATGACCTTGGTCAGCACATGCACAAATGTATTACTCCTAAGTGGTCTTTTGTCCACTGTAATCGCTATTGGATATATTTTTTCCCCTTTTACGAGCATAACATTTCCACCTTCACCTCAAGGCATGTCCGATAGATGTAAACGAGCAAAATGAGTAAATAACCTCGTGATGTTGCCACAAATGACCTTTGTTTGCCCGTGCGCAAATCATTTTAAACGGGTCTTTTTTCAACTGAAATTACTCATTTGCTAGTAAATAATAATGAATAATGGTCATTTATATAGCCCTATTCACCCCGAGTCTCCTACTAATATACAATAACCTTTACTAACATAATTAGCAAATAACAAATTCTTGATGAAAATCAAGGATATAATCAATTTTGCTATGAATTTAAAACTTTGATAGCACATGCGCAGATATAACTCGTACAGTAAGTGGTCTTTTTTCCACTGTAATTGCTCATTTGCTAGCCACATGCTGTAAACAAAAACAAACAATTTAAATCATTACAAGCATACCCCAACAAATTCATGATGAATTTCAAGGACAAGTCATTGTTAGTACCAATGACCTTTGTTTACACATCCGTAAATGGAATTCCAAAGTGAGCTTTTGCGGTTTTGCCAACTGTAATTGCTCATTTGCTACACATAGTAATAATGTAAACTGCACACATGATAAAAATTACTTGTTTAAAAATATGTTGCAAGCATCATTTCCATTACTTACTGTACATTTGGGTAAATCTTGATATTGTTTTATATAAATTTGATTATTGTTTATATGGTTACTTTTATTAAAATATAACTCAGTCAATTTTGTTTATTTGCACATGCATGTGAAAGCATAATTGTAAATGTAAATGGTCTTTTGCCAAACTGTACATTCTCATTTGCTAGTCAGATGCTATAAAACTGCACACATGATAACACTGCACTTCTAAAAATGTATTGCCATTATTCACAATCGGGAAATCCATCCATATATTGTTGTTTATCGGGTTGTTTGCATCAAAATTTAACTCGATCACTTTTGTCGAGTTGATTAAACTTGAAAGCGCGGAGGATGTTTTGCAGAGCTCTGCTTTGTTTGTTGCATTTGTTTTGATTCGTTTGATTTATGGAGCTATCTGTTACCCAAGGTGAACTGAAAGAGAGCGAAAAAAGAAAAAAAATCACGGACATCGATCTTCTAGAGTTGAATTTGATAGAGAGAGTGCATAAAAACATGGAATGTTTGTACGTATGTAGGAAGACATTTAATCTATGGTTCAAGGCATTCATGTTTTGTTTGTGTCATGAGTATTTTCATTAGTGTTTATTTCCCAAGAAGACAATTTGGGTGTTATTGTCAGCTTCTTCAAATATGTATTTCCCTCTACCGATGTTGAGTATTTTCAAAGTTTACCACCTCGCGATATCAGAAAATGTTGGTGTTATTGTCGTTTTCTTGAAGTGTATTTCGCTAAAACAATGTTGAGTGTTTTCATCAATTTCCACTTCACAATAATAAAGAACATTCGCTGTTAAAAGTGTTATTGTCATTTTCTTGAATTGTATTTTATGAATCACTTTTGATTATTTTATTTCTTTTTCATCATTTTCCCTTATCCCCGTATTGCCCAAATGAGCCCCCTAAATGTACATAGAGTCCAATGTGAAACAAATTTTAGAGTGTAATTTTATGGGGCAAGCTTGAAAAGTAGCCCCCCCAAAAATACATAATTATAATTTTGTCCCTGGTTCAACTTGAAATCTTTGTAAAACATCCCCCTATGGGTGATAATAAGCATTGTGCACCACAAATGTCCACAGATAGACAGATGCAATGCAGGAATTAATTTTTAATTTTAGGGGGCTACTTTTCCAATCTGATGGATATCCTGACATTTTTCACATAATGGTAAATTTAGGGGCTACCTTCTGATTTCAGGGGGCTATTTTGAAAATTAGGGGGCAAAATGGCCCTCAGCCCCTGTATATTTCCTACCCTGGACAGATGTTTGCACAGTTATTAAATTGCATTGTTTTCATCACCAGAATATAGCCGAAGACAGAAAGTTGTTATTTTTTTGTTCATTTTCCCATATTTCTTCACTTTTGATGGTGAACCTTATCTTTCTCTCAAGGTGAAAGGTAGAAAAAAAAAGGGACGTATTTTCGGAAATTGATTCGCTGAAATGATGTGTGATGAAATGTCAGCAAAACATGGTCGATAGAAATTCTAGATGAGGTGACCTACTTTCATCTAGTTTTTGCCTATTTTTGTTCTCTCTCGTGATTCGATTTTGATTGATTTTGTTGATTATATTGAAAGAAAGGTGTTTAGCAGCTGTTTTGTTTATTTTCTTTTTTTCCATTAATTATTTATGTTTTTCAACTTTTTTTCTGAATTTTGGACATTCCCCGAAGTATAGAAAATAAAATAAAATATGTCCATATTTCATGAATAATGTCAGTTGAGGAGAAGCTAGGGCACTTAGTCACTTATTTATTTATTTTTTTTTTTTTTACTTCTGAGGTAATTATGTTTAAAGTTTTGATGTACATACAAACCCAATATAATGTTGCCTTTTAATTGTTGATAAACATTCCCTTCATTATAAATAATTATCTGAAATTTGGCATCTAGAAAGTTCCAACTTTGTACAACATGGTACATGCAGAACTCAATTTAGCAAAAGAAATCAGCAAATTATGTAATTTTCGCTCGGCTGACGATGGGCAAAAGCATGAAAACAAAATAATAGCCAAAGGAAATGTGATTTTTTTAAAAAAAGATGCGAGTTCATACAATTGTTATTATTGCGGTCTGCAATGATGACTCTATTGTTTGATGGAAATCACTCTCTTTTCTTTGATTAATGAATGAATGGCTACCAATATTGCTCAAGGCTAGGGAAACAATTGTGTAGATAAAAAGGGAATATATATATCAGTGGTATTACATGTATGTGTGTGATGGAAACAAAGGAATTTTGAAATGAAGATGCCAAGACTGTTTAAAGGGTACCACTACCCAAAAATAATGTTCTTATTAAAGAAAGGTAACATCTTTAGTATTCCATTCCATCAACAAGTTCACAAAAATATGTTTCCAGAAAGAAAAAAAAATAATCGGAAACGCATCACCATTCTAAAGCATGCGTTCATGCGGTCTGAATTACGCAGACTGCTGTGTGTGCGGTGAATTGCAATGCGTGCAGAGCGAACGAATCGCCCGGGAATCTATTGTTTACAAACGTGCGCATGAATAGCTGCATTGGCGCACTCGCAAATGGTTGGCCCGTATGGAACCAGTAAATAGCAGTGGTTCCGTAAGTGGTGGAAATTAATTGCTTTGTTTATGAATTACACAACCCTTTGCAAAATGTTGGGTATCTATTTGATATCACAAAACGGTACCAAAACATATAATAATGTGTTGTTCTTTGCCTGGTGGTCCCCTTTAAATTTCCCTTTTTTTCAGTTGTAGCTATTATTTGTGGGAGAGAATGGAAGAATATTGAAATGATTCAGATTCAGATACGAAAGACTGTTTTAATATCCTCTTTTTCTCCAGCGTACTTGATGTGATATGATTTGAATTGCATTGATTTGTTGATTTTATTGAAAGTGAAGATGACTTAAACTAGCTTTTAGTTGTATTTGTTTGTCACTGGTTGTTTTTGCTAGCTTCCTTTGATTTACATACATGTATGGACTATGGGTCTTCGTATTGCCAAAGGGGGGAAAGGTACATTGTACATCCATTGTACAATGTGGGAGAGCCCTAACCCCTAAGAGCCCCCCCCCCCCCAAAAAAAAAAAAAAAAAAATCATAATACTGTATTTGCCTGTGTATAAACCGCACCGGTATATTAACCGCACCCCAACTTTGGGTTGTCATTGAAGGGGAAAAAAACATTTCTATAATTATGATAAAACTGTGCTGGAAATTATTGCAACATAATCAAACTATCATGCTTTCCCCCCTTAACTTTAGTAAACTTTTAGTACACAGAACAACACAAATCACATACTTTTGTTTTCAGATTGGAGCGCAATTCATAACAGAAAAGCATATCAAGCTTTTTACTTTACATCAACTGATATTACAGTCATATATGTGGTATTTTCAAGAAATATGTTTCTTTATTTATGTGTATAAACCGCTCCCCCCTTTTTTGCAAGTTCTTCTTTATGGAAAAAAGTGTGGTTAATACACCAGGGGGGTGTTTCACAAAGATCCTAATTTGAACTTAACTCTAAGTTGGACTTAAAAAGTATGGACAGCCATTTGTAGACTTGGAATAAAATATATTCAAAAGCGAAAAATGCAAGTATTTGAGACTTATCATAAATTTTACAGCAATAACATGAAATTCTCTTGATAATAGAAAATAGCAATGATTTGAATCAACATTTTATGCCTTTTAAAATAAATTTTACAAAATTGTTTCATAGACACTAACAGCTTTCCATAGTTACTAAGTCCAACTTAGAGTTAAGTTCAACTTAGGATCTTTGTGAAACACCTCCCTGCAAATACAGTAAGCCCTTGTAAATTCACACAGAGTTCAATGCAGGATAATCTTCATAAAGTGCTCTTTAGATTGAGAAGAGATCGATGAGAAGGGCTCCGCAATAATGATTACTTTTTATTTCACCCTGCGGAGATTGATTTGACGAAAGGTTATTCAAGTGCACGAGGAATTATTCAAATGGTGAAAAGATATTGATCCATACAGCTTATAGATTATGCATATTGTATTGTATTTCTATTGTTTTGATCTCGCATGAAGACAACGCTATCATTGTCATCATTATTTCTTAAAGATTGTTTTTATAAATCGACTTTATTGACTTTCTCCTACAGGATGGCAAGATGTAATGCATTTTCAATCCCTCAACCACTGAGCGGCCGGAGGCATTTTTTTTTGTTTTGTTGTTGCACTTTCGATAATAATTTGATGCGTGACGCTCTCTCAATTGATTTCAGGGAAAGATTTGCCTAGAGCATGACAATGAAAACACAGGGTATATAAAGGAAATTCGGGAAACACATGCATTTATTATTTTTGATAGCATCTAACTTCACATTCTTTATCAAAATACAAGACAAATTGTTTAGAAATGACATAAATTTAATAATAATAAGTTCACCATAATTGTTGAATATGATGCAGCATATTTTATAGAATCAAAAACATGTTTTTTGTTTGATTGGTTGATGACTCATTGTGTGTGACTTATTTTGTCCAGTTTTGTGAATCATTAATAAGTATTTAGTTGCCTGATTGGGAAAGCAAACCATACAATTTATGACATTTTACTTGCTCGACACCAATTTTGACCTGCCCTGGGCAAGCGGGCAAGTGCTAATGTCGAGCCCTGCAGTATGTACATGTATGGTGCGTCTACTTTACATTTATGCGTGCTTCTTGGTTTATAAGGAAAACAAAACAAAAATACCACATGAAAAAGTTACATGTATCCAGTGTCCTAATTTACATTTTTGCCTGCTGCTTGGTTTTTTAAGGAAAACACTAGAATGGAAATAAACACACAACAGAAGGAAATTCGAGTTGGGGGTGCGGAAACAAGTGTGTTTTCTATGGGTAGGTTTACATTTATGTGTGCGACTGTTCGTGCGTGTTTGGTCGCGATTCATGTTTTAATCATGGATATGCGTATGTGTCTTGTGGGATTTGATGAAATACATCGCGTCTAGACTCTAGACCGGCATATAGTTGAATATATTCTCTTTCTCCTTTTTTTTTGGGGGGGGGGGGGGGTTGATTCTTTCCTAAAAGGACATGAGCCTGCACACCCATATCTACATTTAATTTGAGCTAAGAATTTATAAATAAACAAGCATATGGTCATTGGAAAGGGTAACATATCATGCCCATGTTTGTTTGGTCTTGATTCATGTTTTAATCATGGGTTTGCGTCTTCTGCAATCTAATGAAATACGCTGAGTCTAGACCGCATAGTGGAATATATTTCCTTTTTTCCCCAAAAGATAGGGATCTGCACAGTCTTGTAGCGACGGGGGGAGAGGGTGGGGCGTCACGTGCCCCCCAATAATGTGAAAAAAAACAATAGGAAACATAAGGGAACATTTAGGCTCTGCTATTTATTGGTGGTTCTTTTTTTTGCCAACTGTAATATTTCATTAAGTGTGATAACTCTGTGATTTATGTTATTTTTGTAGATGATGTGGTTTGGTAATTCAATTTCATTTCATTTCATTTCACTTCATATATCTGAATTCTACAAATACCCTTGTAATGCACACATAGCTCACATTCTGACTGTGCATAGATAATAAATACACAAGTTTGACAAAATCTGTCGTGACGTAAGAGGGAAAATCAATTTTAACATGATCTGGATGATTCTAGGTCACACTATATCAGGTTTCATTAAAGGTGCACCTGTAAAGTGTCAGATATTGCCCAAAATGACACTTCAGACTTCAATCCTATACGAAAATTATTGTAAGATATGTCCCAATGATGTGTAAAAGTTTCATTGAAAAAGAACACTGCTTTCCTGGTTAAAAAAGCGAAAATTTGCGTCAGCTTTTACAACTGATTGCAGTATGAGGTTTATGACCGTTTATAAACGGTCTTCAGCTGAATGATTATCAATGATAGATATCGTCATACTAAAGGGGCATTTGAAAAAATCTAACCCTATATTATTCTTCTCTTACCATAAGCCAAACAACACGGTAGAAGAGAAGTGTGGAAGCTCAAATTAATTTTTGTTGAGTTAGACACTTTACAGGTGCACCTTTAATAATATGCCAACCCAGTTTGACTGACATACAACACATACTTGCAAAAAAGAAATGATGCAATGGTGGAAGGAGAGAAAATCAACTTACATGAATTGGAAAGATTTTTATGTCATACCAAGTCATGCTTCATTAATTTGCCAATCCTGTTTTTGGAAAAAAATAGCCACAAATGCAGCACACACACACATAATGACACAAACACAGACACACACACACATACATACACACACACACACACGCACGCACACAGACACACACGCACGCACGCACGCACGCACACAGACACACACACATACAACACATACTTACAAATAAGAAGAAGCTATCTGGGCGTAAAGAGAGGAACTAAATTTTTACATGAAGTGGAAGATTCTAGGTCATACCAAGTCATGCTTCATTGATGTGCCAACCCTGTTTGTGAAAGCATCAGCCACATACATACATGTATGTACAAAAACACACACGTACACAAACACACATACTAACAAATAAGAAAATGCCATCTTGACATAAAGGGAAGAAACCAATGTTAACATGAACTGGAAGAGTCCAGGTTATACCCAATCATGTTTCATTATGTACTGACTCTGTTGGACAGACAGACACACACACAGACAGACAGACATACATACAACACGCTACTTATTTTATAAGAAAATTGTCTGGGCGGAAAGAGAGGAAATCAATTAGTTCATGAACTGGACGATTCTAGGTCATGCAAAGTCATACTTCATTAATGTGTCAACTCTGTTTGTGAAAACACAGGCCAAAGACATATATGTACTTGCACACACTCACATGCAGACACACAGACACACACACAAACATTAATAATGTACACACACATACAACACACTCCTTACAAATAAGAAAAATTGTCTGGGCGGAAAGAGGGAAAATCAATTTTTACATTAACGGGATGGTTCTAGGTCATGCGAAGCCATGCTTCGTTAATGTGTGCCTGCCTTAATATTTGTTATGAAAACACTTGAAGTAGAAGTGACGCTTTTAGTTTGATTCCATTTAAATGTTACACATAACACACATACATACACACATACATGCAGAGACAGGCACATGTGTGCGAACACACATACGCACACACACACATACAGACACAAAAACACACACATATACAGACAAACAAACAACACATATATCCACACATGCACACACGCACATAAACACAGACTCACACACACACACACCCACACACACACACATACTTGTAGGGACCGGCAAACGGGGATAATTTCTATAACACCTTCAAACGGGGATATGCCCGTATTTTCAATGATTTTTGGCTTATCTCTGGTTTGCCGGTGTGTAAACATGGAAATATGCCCAATGGCTGGTTTACACATACACACACACTCACTTGCATACACACACTTCATTTAATACACCCATTCGGTTTATATGTAAAATGGGCAAATAAGGGATATCTTTCAAAAATCAAAATAACAGTACAGCCCTTAAGACGATCCCTGAAGCACTATATAGGCTGTTCGGAAAACGGGGATATGCCCGGTGTGAGGAATATCCCCGTTTGCCGGTGTGTAAACCTGTGTGTATCCCTGTTTGCCGGTCCTTACAAGAGCACACACACACACACACACACACACACAAACACATGCACACACATACACAAACATACCACATACAAACATACATACAAAAGTCTGTTGGCACGAATGAGAGAGAGAGAGAGAAAAATCGATATTTCAGTGAACTGAGAGGATCTTGTTATGCATGCTCTGCCCAATCTGCGATCTGCCCGCTCAGTTTCTTATGAAAACACTTGATGTGCCAGCAGGGCTTTTAGTTCGATCTTACACATCCATGTATTTGTTGGTGTCTCCGGGCAAAAACATGTGGGCTGCCTGCCGTGGTGGTACGTGACTGCATGTTCGTATTTATTCCCTAGTACTAGCCAAGAGTGACATTTGTACGAGTGTTTGTTCTTCTGTCTCTCGGGAGAATTTATTTCCACCTGATTTAAAGGGCCGTAGTAACATTGTCCAAATCCTCAAAATCCCATTGAAATTCTAGCGGTTCCCTCATACCTTGTTGTATTGACAAGCATTCACTGTAGACCCTGGGGGGTGTTTCACAAAGATCCTAAGTTGAACTTAACTCGTTGGACTTAAATATTATGGAAAGCCATTAGTTTCTTTGAAACACTTTTGTCAAAATTCTGTTTAAAGGCATTAAATGTTGATTCAAATCATATGTATTTTCTATTCATCAAAGATATTTTATGTTCTTGATATAACTGACAGTTATGATAAGTCTAAAATACTTGCATTTTTGCTTTTGAATATATTTCATTCCAAGGCCACAAATGGCTTACCATACTTTTTAAGTCCAACTTAGAGTTAAGTTCAACGTAGGATCTTTGTGAAACACCCCCTGGCCTTGGTAATTGCCGAAACGGGTGCTGAATGGGTTAATAGGTACTGTCGAATAGAAGTATTATTTGCTGCCCGGACGAAGATCCTGCCAAGATTGAAAGCTAGGCTTTCATAGAATTATGTAAGCGCATTAAGTGTGTTACCATGGTAATGAATGACATTAAGTTGTGTGTGTGATCACGTTGGGTTGGCGTGTTGCCATGATTAAGGCTGGCATTTAATTGAGTATTCATATATATGTGTGTAATCATGTTGACAGGTTGACAGGTTGCCATGGCGATGAATCACACTTAATTGTATACTCTCGTATTTTGTTTTCTTTGTACTCTTTGCATTATCTTCTCATGATGAATATGTGTAGAGATTATAGAATGGTACACCTGTCTTAGTAACCACCTGTCTATAACAGCCTGTAGAAAAGTGACCACTAAAAAGGATAAGAAAGGTGATTTCACAATGTGAAACCTGTCTATAGAGCAGGGAAAGAATTATTTTTTGATTTTAGGGGGTTACTTTTTCAATCTGATGGATATCACAAAATATTTCACATAATACCCTATGGTAGTTTTAGGGGCTACCTACTGATTTTTAGTGGGGCTATTTTGAACATTAGGGGGCAAAAATCGCCCTCAGCTCCTGTGTATAATTTCTACCCTGCTATAGAGGTCACCTGTCTACAGTGGCCAGGTTTCTTTGATGGTCACTTTACACAGGGCTTGCCTGCACAATATGGCTTCCTGGTATGTTGTTCTGTGACTGCACCACTTTAGATCAACAAAGTTATTCAATAAAAAATTGAATCTTCATGCTTGTACTTTAGAGATAATTGTTTTCAAGTTTTGAAACCTTGTAGATACCCAACGCATCTCTATTTTATTTTTGTATTCATGAATATTCTCCAAATTTTGAACAATTGTTATAAATCTGTCAATGTGGCACCCATAGTGAAGGTTTAGACCTTCAAGATGGTATGCAAAACTTAAATTTGACAACAATGTATGTAACGCCCTTCTCATTCTAACCTGATAATATCTAGTCAGTTCATATCTTCCTCAGATACCAAGAAATACCGTCGGGTGAGAGTTAGAAGGGCATTGAGTCAGTTTTGGCTAAATTGAGTTTGCCATACCATACCGTCTTTATATAGGCCTGCAGTGTTTCTATATGATGGCAGATTTTCAGTTAATGATTGTTTTTATAATTTTTAGAATATTTATCAGAGATAACAAAGAGCCATAATTTGTTTTTCACCATAGATCCCCAATTTTAAACACTATTATCTCTCTCAAAATTTTTTTAAAAATTAAGTAAGTGCCCTGGGTTGTAGTTTTATTAACCCATTGCTAACGGGAACCAGGTGGGCTATGTACAAAGTCTAAGAGGATTTCAGAATCTCAAAGGGAAGGGGTTAAGCTTGCTAGATCAACAACAACAATAGTTTAACGCGTTCCCTTCGAGATTTTGAAATCCCCATAGACTTTGTACATAGCCCACTCGGTTCCCGTAGTCAAGGGGTTGAATGGCAAATACATCTGTGCTTGTTTTTTCTGCCTTTGTAGAAATAAAGGCATGCAGCAATTTACTCAGTAACTAGTTATTTTTCATCCAGAAATAAATTGGATTTACAAACAAAAAGCAAGCAGATTGCGAAGCGGAATAATGCTTGTCTGGTTCTCGTGTACTGGGAAAATATCTTCTCGAGAGATTTAATTCTGAATATCTTTACTACCATATTTGCCGGTGTATAAACCACACCTGTGTATTAACCACACCCCCAACTTTGGATTGTCATTGAAGGGGAAAAAACATTTTCTAGATGATGAAACGGTTGGGAATCTTTGCAACATAATCAATAACTATACACACATCCCATGCTTCCCCCCCCCCCCCTCCCACATAATTTCTGTAAACTTTAAGTACACATACATGTAACAACAAAAGTCACATACTTGTTCCTGATTGGAGCATAATTCATGAAAGACTATCAAGCTTTTTACTCCACATACAAAAATTATATTATAGCCATATGTGGTATTTTCATGAAATACGCTTCTCTATCTCTGTGTATTAAACACCCCCCCCTTATTTAAAGACCTTCTGTATGTAAAACGTGCAGTTAATACACCAGCAAATACAGTAACTTTTGGCTACTACATTCACGTGTAGAAATGAGGTGCAGCTCTTTAACTTGTTCAGGACTGATGATTTTGCTTGAACATGTATTCTCCATAGACCCTCCCAAGTATATTCGTGACCAGTCCTGTATGGGTTAAAGGCAGCGAGCTATTTGAATTGATCCAGTGTTCTAATGATATTCCAGAGTGAAATTGGATGCCTCTACTCGAAAAAGTCAATATATGAAGTGACTGGTATTTACTGTACGTGTCCATCAGCCACAGGAATGCGAAGGTAGAGCAGAGAATAAATACTGGCAATCTTTTGTGCACCCAGTTCTTGCGATGGCATGGCATTTAAAGGGACTTAGTAACATTGTCCAAATCCTCAAAATAAAATTTTAATTCTAGCAGTTCCCTTATACCTTGTTGTATTCGTATTAACAATAAAATCATGGGACAGGTTTCGGTTTTTCAAATTTCCCTTTCGTTACAAAGATATGTATGATTGAAGTATTCAGATAAGAAAAACTCCGGGCGAGTTTTTCTTCCGTGTACAAAGTGAGTTACTGAATATCACTTTGCATTTTCGCTCATTACTTGGCCATACAATGTCCATTTGACTTGAAATTTTCACACAATACCCTGTGGACATATGAGATAACAACAATATACATTGCACCAACCATTCATCATTTTTGCACATGTCAACAAAGTTACTAGATCCCTTTAAGATATGAACCTCCCTGTATGTATGGTGTAATAGGCCTGTTTAACACCCCAAACTTTTCGGCATAAAAAAATGACAAGAAAATTGCATTCTTACACTCCTTCTAGTGTGTTCGTGGTACTAATTGGGTCGTTTTGTCAGTTGGTCAATGTCTGATTCATTCTAATGCACGATAACATGTTTTATGATCATGAATTTGATTCGTTAACAAAAATAACAACTGAGAGAATTAGATCATGTTAAGTATGCATCATGAGCAGGGTAGGAAATATACAGGGGCTGAGGGCGATTTTGCCCCTTAATTTTCAAAATAGCCTCCTGAAATCAGTAGGAAGCCCCTAAAATTACCATCTAGGGTATTATGTGAAAGATTTATGGATATCCATCAGATTGAAAAAGGAGCCCCCTAAAATTAAAAATCAATTCCTACATTGAATTCATGAGAATTCAAGGAATAGACAAAATAAACATTGGGGATGCAAGCGTGTCTACAATAGAACATGCAATATTTAGCACTCTTCAAACGGCTATACATTGATCCGTATGGTAACTTGCAATGGACTCTAAAGGCATTTCGTGGAATAATTCACCTTGAGTACCTCTGTAAGTTGTCACTGATGTGGAATAGAATTTCACCAGAAAGCAACTGTGGAAAAGGTCACAAACCAAGCCAGTAGAGTAGAGAATACAAAATGCCATTAGTGCGAATGATTGATCCTGTGACACAAACATTTGTGATGCAATTGCACTCGCAAGGTCTGAAATGGTCTGACCGTATATCTATCATAAAAGTAAAGTTTACCCATTACACCCCTATATATGGATATGAAATGCAAATATCTCTCATACTCTCACTTTTAACTCTCTTTTTTCAGAAACACTTTGACAATTGTACATTTGTGCTTCTTTCATTCATGGACTAGGGCGACAATGTCTGTCATCATCTCAATTTCAACTTTTTGCAGAAACACTTTGACAATCATACATTTGGGCTTCTTTTATTTGTCACTTGTATTTAACTTATTCCCTACTAGAGTTTGCAATCCCCAAAAGGAAGGACCACCAGGCCTCATATCCGTAGAGTAGAGCATCGAAGAAATATGATGAATATCTTGAGTTAGGGTGTTTCAGAATCGCACTCTCAGATCAAGATCTTGTTAAAGGTCACCAGAGAGAGGGGAGAGATACAAATGGTTATATTCAAATAGAACTGGATTGTGTCAGGTACGACCTATTTATTGCCTTAAAATATAAGTAATGTCTCTCTTGACTACCGAAGACAGATAAGCATCTTGATCTAGGGAAATTTAAAAATGCAAATGGATCAAGAGCGTGTAGAAGGTCACAGCCAAGAAAGGAGAGATACATTATATTCAAAGAAAACTGGATCATGTGTTGGAAAGTGCCTTCTTGTTGATGTGAAATAGATGTCAAGTCTCTTTGCACCATTGAAGACGGATGAGCAAACTTGGTCCAGGGTGAATTGGGGAAGACCGATCAGAGCGTGTAAGAAGTCACCATCAAGAAAGGAGACCTTTCAAATTAAAATGGATTATTTCACAAACGGCCTCATTCTTGATGTCAAATAGATGTTGAGTCTCTCTGGACCCATGAAGACCGATGAGCAAGTTGTTCCCGAGGGT
Source organism: Echinarachnius parma (assembly GCA_037951105.1). NCBI lineage: Eukaryota > Metazoa > Echinodermata > Echinoidea > Clypeasteroida > Echinarachniidae > Echinarachnius > Echinarachnius parma. The sequence goes on from JBAMJV010000174.1 coordinate 221,536, forward strand.
TAAGTGCACACACGTATCAAGTCAATCATATATTAAAGGGACTTAGTAACATTGTCCATATCCTCAAAATCCAATTGAAATTCTAGCGGTTCCCTCATACCTTGTTGTATTCTTATTACCGTAAAACTCCGTGTATAAGGCGCACCCGTGTATAAGGCGCACCCCCAACTTTCCAATTTTTTTTTTTTTTTTTTTTTTTTTTTTTTTTTTTTTACAAAATTGCTGCTCATGAATATTCATGTTTTCATTAGCAATGCTCATTAAATATGAAAAATGCAAAATTCATTAATAACTGTTTTTTAATGAGAAAAATGTATGACCACTGGTTAGAAAATTGAATATTAAATGAATGCTGCTACTCATGAACATTGAATAATCAATTAGTTGCAGTGTAACTGCTTACAAAACTTGTATTTTGTTTTACTAACCACTATCATTTGTATGTAGGAAAAAGGTATATGTTGATAAATGTTCCCCTCACATCAAGCTCTTGTCATGCCTTATAGACCAGTGTAATACACATTGAACATGACTACAGGGTGTCCCCCCAAAAAAATCTTAAATTTTTTTTTTTTTTTTTTTTTTTGCTGTACCTGTGTATAAGGCGCACCCCCGACTTTGAAATTTTTTCCGACGGAAAAAAGTGCGCCTTATACACAGAGTTTTACGGTAACCAAAACAGCATGGGACAGGTTTTTTTTTCTTCAAATTTCCCTTTCATTAAAAAGATATGTACGATTGAAGTATTCAGATAAGAAAAACTCAGGTGGAGTTTTGAAACCGTGTACAAAGTGAGTGCAGTGAGTTGGTGAATATCACTTTGCATTTTCGCTCATTACTTGGCCATGCAATGTCCATTTGACTTGAAATTTTCACACAATACCCTGTGGACATATGAGATAACAACAATATACATTTCATCAACCCTTCATCACTTTTTGCACATGTCAACAAAGTTACTAGATCCCTTTAACTCGTAGGCTGGAATTCACAAATTACATGTACATGCATGTTGTACAAATGAACATGTACATGTATATGGCAAAATGATGTACACTTTTTATCATTGTTGAAGCTACGCATTTTCAAAACACATCAAATACGGGGCTATGTCTCAGATTGTAAATTTTACAACTGCCAGATCATTATGAACTAGCAAAAGTGATTTCCACCTGTTACTTATCTACAAATGGAACTTCATTTCAACCATGATTTAAACCAAGGTTTATACATGCATGACTCTCCTGCGAGTTCCAGCCATAGAGTTCAAGTTGTGGTGTGAAAGGGAGATGTTAACCAAGAAAACTGGACCAGTGTCAGAAATGGCCACCTTCTGGCTTCTGGTCATAACAAAGATATCATTGTTAAATGGATGTCCATCCCATCGCTGCTGACCTAAATACATGATGGAAAAGCAAATTGATTCTGGTCCAATACAAGCTTTTAAAGTTTGCATGAGAAAGGTCAAGGCCGGATAGATAGATAGATAGATAGATAGATAGATAGATAGATAGATAGATAGATAGATAGATAGATAGATAGATAGATAGATAGATAGGGGGGCTGGGGGGGGGGGGGGGGGGGGGGACAAGGGAAAGTAGATTCAGATAGAATGAATATTGAATGAGAAGAACACAATACTCAAGAAAATTGTACAGGGGGAAACACCCTAAGAGGTGCACGGAAGGGGGAATGGAGAGAAGGAGAGAAGTTGGCAAGGAAGAGGAAAGGAGAGGAGGAAAGAATAGAATAAGTAGATGAGAGGAAAAAGAAGAGGAGGGGAGGGATGGGGGAGAGGAGAGAAGGAGAGAAGCTAGCAAGGAAGAGGAAAGGAGAGGAGGAAAGAATAGAAGAAGTAGACGAGAAGTAGAAGAGAAAAAAGAAGAGGAGGGAGGGATGGGGAAGAGGAGAGAAGGAGAGAAGCTAGCAAGGAAGAGGAAAGGAGAGGAGGAATGAATAGAAGAAGTAGACGAGAAGTAGAAGAGAAAAGAGGAGGGGGAGGGATGAGTAGAGGAGGATGAAACTGTTGAAAAAAGATGGAAGAGCAAAATGATATGAGTTGTTCCTGGGACACAAACAGATCAAGTTTACCTGAGAAAGGTCAAGGCCAATGAGATAGATATGGGAACAAAGGAAAGTGGATACAGATAAACATAAATAAATGATACATGAGGAGGAAATGATACACAAGATAAGCTGAAAAGGGAAAACACTTAAAGAAGTTGCATGGAAGTGTTAGTAAGAAAAGGCGAGAAAAGGAAGAGCAGGAGAAAAAGGATATGAGGGGAAGAAGAAGAAAAAAGAAGAAATGATACACATGATAAGCTAAAAAGGGGGGGGGGGAAACCCTAAAGAAGTTGCATGGAAGCATAAGTAAGAAAGGGCTAGAAAGATGAGGAGGAGAAGAATAAAAAAGAAGAGAAGAAGAAGAAGAAGGTGAGGAGAAGAGAAGACAACAAGTTAAGGAAGAGCAGGAGAAAATGGAAACGAGGGAAGGTGAGGAGGAGGAGAACAAAGAAGAGAAGAAGAGAAAGTGAGGAGAAGAGGAGAAGAAGGAGAAAAGGAAGAGAAGGAGGAGGAGAAGAGATGAAGACAAAAAGATAAAGAAGGAAACAAGATGAGGGAGGAGAATGGGAAGGTTGAAGAAAGAGCTAAAATGAGAAGCAATGTGTGGAAGTAATACAACATTTCTTGATGTGGAATAGATTTCAAGTCTCTTTAGATGGTTGGAGATGGATAAGCTGCTTGTTCACAGGGGTTTAGACTTTGGTACACACAGATCAATTCAGCATTTAAGGCTCAATAAAAGAGATGTACAGTGAATACATTTTTGAATTATGAAAATTGGATACTCAATAGGTGAAACCATTTTTCATTTGAATATTTTGTAATTGTTGGATGTTTTTTGTTGTTGGATATATTGAGAGCTAATTAAATTGAATAGAAATAAATTGAAGTAGAAAAGAGATGAAATTCTCAAGAAAAAAGAAGTTCCATGGTGTGTGCAGGTAATTCATCCTTCAGCCCTCAGACAGACAGACATAGATAGAGAAGGGAGAATGCATCACTTTCCTCTATTATTCCCAGAGAACATCACTTCTAATAACGTGTCTAGCACTTCACCTCAGAGCGACGATCATTAACTCGTGCGCATTGAATGATACCCACAAACATACATACAGACAAACAAACATACAGACAGACAGACATACATGCAGACATAGATGGAGAGGGAGAACACATCGCTTTCCTCTATTATTCCCAGAGAACATCACTTATAATAGCATGTCTCGTACTTCACCTCAGAGCGACGATTATTAACACCTGCGCATTGAACGATACCCACAAACGATCATCAGCACAACGCATCAATCTTTTATCCTCTTCATATCTAAAGTTACTATTACCTATTGTAGTCAAAATTATAATGGTTTCAATTGCCCTAAACAGTCTTAAATCAAGACTCGTCTACTTTTCTTCAAAGTGGCCATCGTTAACTCCTGCGCATTGAATGATAACCACACACAGTCTCCAGCACAAAGCATCAATCTTTGAACCCTTTTTTTATATCAATAGTTAGACCCAACCTTCTCGCCAGTGTATAAAACACTTGGCGGCGCCGCCAAGCGTATGAGTTGGTAGAGTTTCCCGCGCCAAGCGCAAACTTCCCCCGCCAAGTGTGCCGCCAAGCGCAATATTCAGCGCCAAGCGCCTGAAGTAAATTGCAAATAAATCATGTTTATACAAACAGTTTCTCATGCTAAATGTTACGGAAATGTTTTCACCGCATGAAAGACTTTCTCATCATATTTTCTGCGGCGATTTCCCATTGATATGCGATCCCTATGCGATTTCCCTGCGCGCGCGGTCGTCGCGAGTATCTCAGAAACGAACCTCAAGACTCCCAGTCACACGTCGGAAAGCGTTCGGAAGCGGGCCAGGCGGCGCGGCGGGCTGCCCCGCGCCAGGCCGCAATGCGAAGAGGTGCTCTAGCTCTGATCGCGGAGCACCGTGCACGCACGTGGCCGGTTTGTTATTATTGTACGATCGACAATAGCATTTTGTTTTCGCGTATTATGATCAGAGAAAATCATATATATGATTTTCCCGCGATCATAACACGCTACTACATGTTTTGATAATAATCTAACATGTTTTATTTCATATTTGTTTTCATTTACAGACAGTCAGACACTGAGAAAGGGATCGTCCAAATAGAGCTGAAGACGGACGCACAACATGAGACGGATCATGCTGGGCATGAGATAATTATATTTATAAGACAAAGGGATTATAGATTAAAGTCATAACCAATTAAGGGGAATAAACAATGAGGGCATTTTGGTCCGACTTGAGCGATTATAAGGAAACGTTAATTGGCTGTATAAGCTGTAAAATAAAACCTAGACATGATCAACAGTTAGAACTTAGATTCGGATATAAATGGAAAATAAATTGATAGAGAATAAAGGGACAAACGGCATCAGATAACGGCCCGGGGAAAACAAACATGCAGAAAGAAAGGTTTAAGTTACAAACTTTCATAGGATAGCTGATAATTTGTTTGCACAAAGATTAATCATTGGACTGAGGACGATCATGCCATGATGGGATAAGGATGAGGAAATAATAATGAAGATGGTGTGAGCATGACGATCTCGGGCATGTATGATTATGATATCGGAAATGATGAACGGATGATCAAGATGAGGATGACAGTGATGATTATGACATGAATGATGAACGGACGAGGATGATGAAATGATAATGAAGATGATGAGCATGACGGTGGGGATGCATGATTATATCGGAAATGATGAACTGATGAATGTGATGGTAATTATGAAATGTGATGATCAAGATGAGGATGACTGTGATTATGACATAAAGGATGATGGTGCATGATCGGTGATCACTATATTATTGTAAAGCGCTTAGAGAAGATTATCAATCATTATCAGGCGCTATATAAGTCGAATATATTATAAATTCCTACTGAAGAAAATTATCAGTGATGGTATACGAGGCCCGGTGTTTCTCCTTGGCGAATTATGAAAATATATCCCGACTGATGGTCGTCAGACGGACCGACACGAGACATTAAGATGGAGAGAGGCGAAGCCAAGGAAATAATATGTCGAACTGAGGCAGAGGCAATACCGCGATTACAGTACAAAATGTAAGTAGTGAGATTAGCTTGAATTGTTACTTTATGGGTGTTACGGGTTGGTCCTCGATACAATTCGAGTTTGACCCCCAATTTATATTTATTAAAAAAAGGAATGGTGTGTAAATAAAATAAGTACGTCTCCCCATTGAATAATGTGCGTGCGCCCATCCCCCCCCCTACCCCACCCACCCCACCCACCCCACCCACCCCATACCCAGACCAAGAGTAAAACGCTGTCAGAAGCAGTATAGTAAATTCTAAAACCCTATTCAACCCAGCCCGTACGCAAAGTATAGTTTCTCATGAATTTTTAAATACAAATATCAGAACTATCGCAACCTCGCCGTCAAGTCCATGATCAATATTAAATTATTTTCCAATAAACTACTTTCAAATCTCCAAAAAGACAGCCAAAGATAAATTTTGCGTCATTTTAACAGTGAGATACACGTTCAAATTGTGACTGTAAGTTCATTGCATTGGCATTCGTGTGTGCAGCTGCATGCTGCAAACAGTCCATGATTAGAACGTTGAAACGACGTAAAATACCATTTGTGTTTTCTTTCGAAGCATGCAAGTAGTCTATTCGAGGTAAAGGTAATTTAATATCAAACATGAACTTACCAACAATGATTCGGCGATCAAAATATCTTACAAGTTTTACGTGACATTATTTACGGTGATAGTATAATAATCACGACTCGATCTCTGTGTGTACGGCCAGCTGTACGGTACCTTGTACATACATGCAACATGCACGTTCCCGGTCGGTCCCGCCCTAGCATAGCAATTCAACTTCAACTTGCCTTACGATGTTGTTGTTATTTAGCTTTCAAAATCCACCACGTGGCGCGCGTGTGTTGTGTGATCACATCGCGATCGCGGCATAGATTCAAATATTGCTTTCCCATAGTTCATAGACTTGTTTTGGGCTTGTAATTTGTCTGATAATTTATAATAATATGTACATAAAGCAGATTAATAGCAGATTACCTACCTGACAGACTTACCTTAGACTTTTTGGTACGTGAGCGCCGTGGAGTTTTAATTATGCCGACATTCCCAAATCCCGATCGATGTAGTCATACTTGCACCATCACTTTCGTCTTGTCATGGTTTTATAGTCGTTTCAACACAATCATTATCAAGTTCACATACTCGTTCATCACCAAGTCATACCAAGTAATCGTTTATTTTTCATTATTTATTATCAGTTGATTTTTTTGTACATCATCACATACTAAAGAAAAATCATCTCCAAGTTATTATTTTAAATATGACTATCAAATTATCAGTAAAACTGGGGTAAAACTATCGTAAAATAGCCGAGCCATCATTTGAAATACTAAAGTAAAATGGTAAGTATTAATGATTAAACATCACAATCAAAATCATCGCTAGTCGGCAGGGCAGTCGCACATGAAACTAAATCATACTCATACCAGGACCGTCAACAAATTAATTATTAAAAGAAGATGACTAAAACAACAGGGATAGACAAATTATGATAAAGCATTAACTGCATTTTTTGTTCAAGCCCGAATGTCTGTAGAAGCTGAACGGTTTCCGATGATTTGAAGGAGCCTTGCAACAAAATGGATGTCGTACTCTTACTGACTCGGACCGTCTGTCATCTTCCTAAAAAGGAAAGAAAAAAAAACATGTTATGATTATGTTGATAGTTATATTTTGAGGCCATTATTATGACAATGACATCAACGCACAACTGTCCCGAGTAAAGTTTATGTACTAGCTTCCCCCGAATTATACAGCTTGCTGGCGACTATATAGAAAAATCTAATGTTTTCATGTCCTTTTCTACATTGTATTTCACTGTCGGCCGACAGTAAAATACTGCATTTTAATGTAAAAGAGGACACAAAAACGATGGAATTGTCGGGAGTCTAGCTGGCGATCTAAACCGCCCGTTTCAAACTGAAACGTTGCATGCACGCTCGCGGCGTCAGCTCCGACGACTGGGTCTTTTTTCTATCTGCATGCACGTGGGAATTGATCGAGTTACTTGCTGTTTTAGTACCCAAATGAGGTCAAAATTCGCTCCAAAAGATGGTCTAGTTTTGAGTTTTCGCACTACGCGCGGGAGGGGGACACATCCCCCCTCCCGGCCCTCCCCCCTGCGCACGCTTCGCGTGCGCGATCGGCGCTATCGCGCCGATAAGAGCTCCGCCAAGCGCAATTTTTCCGATCTATAAATTTTTGATTTTGCGCCAAGCGTAAATTTTTTTCTGGCGAGAAGGCTGGTTAGACCAAGGAGGTACTATCTCCTTGGAATGATTTTAATCACCCTAAAGGTCTTAAATTGATCCTTTAACTTTGTGAATTCGACCATTATCACTCAGAGCTTTCACAGTTCTCTTGCACCTTGTTGTTTGGCTAATGAAATGGGCTTGTATTTTGTAATTTCTTTCCGTAATTATGGAGATATTTCTGCTTCTGGTGACTTAGTACTTTTCAAATTGCTTATCAAAAAAGAAAAGACACAAACGTGAAGATAGGGCAATGTGGAATAACATTGTCACAAAACTGTTTACACTCAAGTTCAACTTTTCATAACACTACTGAAAAGGATTTTTGCAATCTATTTATATGAAAAGGTGCATTTATAACTACAATTTTAGTGGACACATGTAGCAACATTTGGGATTATCAGCGCGCATAGACGCGGTTTGTCCTTTGTGACACTAGAATTTTTTACTGTATTTCACCTGCTGTTGAAACGGTTTGAGCTGTGAAGTGTGGACCCAGGTCTGAAAAGTGTGTATTACTTCACCTACAGAGAACACATACAGTACAGTGAAGAGCTGCGCGGCAAAAATCGGTAATGTCATCGCACATAGCCGCGGTTTGTCACCGCGGCGTACATCTAGAGTGGCGTCTTGTCATTCGGCGAGGCGGAAGGACACTCGAGATTAACGGGTCCCCCGGGGTTAAGTAGTCGAGCCAAAATGGAGACATCGGCCGTGACAGCCCGTATGAAAGCGGCGATACATCATTGGGAGGGAATTACATTTAATTTCTCCCCTATTTACTGTCTCTCTCTCTCCCTTTCCTCCAAACACTTGTATTCTTTGTGTTTGTTTTTTTCGTCTTTTCTTTTATGCTTTCCCTATTTCTTCCTATTTTCCTTGTTCTCCAATTACTATTGTTTCTCCTTTCTTATATATATTGCTTTACCCATTCTGTAAGCAGGGGACGCTTTGAAAGCATCGATACTTAATTTGGAAGCGATACTCATTTCCCTTCGCTCTCATTGTTAGTTGTCATGGAAATTTGATTGCGTTGATTGCATTAGAAGTTTCTAGGTTTCAGGGTGGGCATGGAGGAAGGGAGCGGGTTTTGTTCTCTTGTTTTTTCTTCTCATTTGAGGTTGAAGCAGCCAAGCCAAATTGAGACATCGCTTTTGACAGCTTTTAAATGAAAGTGGTGGTACATCGTTGGGAGCGAGAAACTCTCCTTCTTAATCTTAGTCGCCATGGAAATGTCTCTTTTTTGATGAGTTTTAAACAAATTAAGACATTGTTCTGAATGAAAGCGGTGATGTGAAATGATGAATTATAAATCATTATATCCACTTATTCACAATGTTAGAAATTGGAAAAAAAAGATGTTAGTATATATCATGATTATTACATTTTGACGATTAATTTTCCTTTCACAAAATTTTCCTTTTACAAAACAAATTAAATTTGAGCAGTGATGCATATTTATGTGCGAGATAGTCTCGTAGCACATTATTTTCAATCTCGGTTGTCATTGTCGTATTTCGAATAAAAGTGGACAAATCCATTACCTAATCAAATTGGATTTAGCGCCTGTCTATTTAAATGAAGGCTACCATTGCCAAGTATTCCTCCTTTGATAAAATTCTCATTGATTAAATGAGCAACGTCTATTCAGTTTGTAATTATTAAATGTTGACTTTTTGTATAGTTTTGTCCAGCGCCCCCCCCCCCCCCCCCCCCTTCTCTTTTTTCTTTTCATTCTTAAATGGATCTAGTAACCTTGTCCAAATCCACAAAACTTATTTAGAACTCTAGTGGTTCTTTCATACCTTGTTGTATTTGTATTGTAACCAATAGAAGCATGGAACAGGTTATGTTGCTTAAATTATTTCCTTTTGATTTTAATTATCCACTGGACAATTATAGCTGTGTATACAAAGTCAGTACAGTGAGTTGGAGGACAGATCAGATCACAGCAATACCACATTATATCAACCATTGATCACTTTTTGCACGTGGCAACAAAATTACGAGATCCCTTTAAATTTGTTTAGGGTCTCTTTTACCTCCCTTTGTTACTTCTTGTTTTATATTACGTTCGGTTCAGCTACTTTTCTTGTGTAATTTTGGCCTGCGAGCAGCCAAGCCTAATGGAAACATCACTCTACCACCGGCTAGATGCAACAGGTGATAAAGCATCCAAATCGAAGAGCGACCCTCGATTCTCTCTTCATCCATATTCCATTATCTTACCTTTTATCCTGGGATGAGAGTGAGAGGGGCGTTAAAGGGATCTAGAATTAAACTTTGTTGACATTTGCAAAAAGTGATGAGTGGTTGATACAATGTGTATTGCTGTGATATGACATGTCCACTACAGTGTAGGTATTAATGTGTGAAAATTTCAAGTTAAATGGACGTTATAATTAATATATGGCCAAGTAATGAGCAAAAATGCAAAGTGATATTCTTTATCTCATTGCACTGACTTGGTACACATTTACAACTATCCAGTGGATAACATCTGAACCCTTCAATCGTAAATATCTCTTTAACGAAAAGGAAATTCAAAAGACTGAAACGTGTCCCATGCTTCTATTGTTAATACAAATACAACAAGGTATGAGGGAACCGCTAGAATTCCAAAATTGGATTTTGAGGATTTAGATAAATGTTACTACATGTAGATCCCTTTAAGTTGATTTTTGGCTAAATAGAGTGAGGGCAATTCTCACCTCTCTTCATCTGTTATCTTTATATCTTTGCGTGAAAGTTAAAAGGGCGTTGAGTTGATTTTTGGCTAAACTGAGTAAGGGGAATTCTGACTTTGCTTCATCCACTATCTTACCTCGTATCTTTGGATGAGAGTGATAAGGGCGTTGAGTGGATTTTTTTGCTAAATTTTGTACTGCATACCCTCTTGTAGGTTGGAGCCTTTTCTATGTGATGCCACTTTTTCCGATAATGATGAATTATAATTTAATCCCAGTCTAGATAACAAATAGTATGGGCAATACCTTTTCCCTGATTGCATTAGCAATATGTATCATTTCTGTTTTCATTTTCAGAGTTATATCTCTCTCTCACCTACCTTCCTTTGCATGTTTATATATCTTTCCTTTTCCCTTTTTTAACGGTCTTTCTAAATTTCCTTGTATTATTTGAAAAATTATTTATTTCCTTTATACTTACAGAGCCTCATTGAAATGCCACTCTGACAGCTACATCGTACATGTAAGAAGTGATAAATCATAATCTATCGAGAGAACAACTCTCATTCCCCTCGTTCATCGTCTTGGTCACCATGGAAACGTCATACTTACATTAGGAGGTAATACCTTAGCACTCTTATCAAAGTCCACTAGATTGGGATGTCATCCCATTCCAGATTAAAGGGATCTAGTAACATTGTCTACAAAACTTCATCAGAACTCTAGCGGTTCTCTCATACCTTGTTGTATTCGTATTACCAATAGAGGCATGGAACAGGTTTTTGTTTTTTCAAATTTTCCTTTCGTTAGTAAGTTTTTTAGGGTTCAGATTTTTAACTATCCACTGGATAGTCATAACTGTGTACAAAGTCAGTGCAATGAGCTAGCAAAAATCACTTTGCATTTTCGCTCATAACTCGGCCATATAACATCCATTTAACGTGAAATTTTCACACAATACTCAAGAGGACATATCAGATCACAAAACTGCACATTATGCCAACCATTCATCACTTTCTGCATCAAATATGCCAACAAAGTTACTAGTTACATTAAAACGGCGGCTGCTTCAATATTTAAGGATCTGCTTGAAAAGGCAGAAATCTAGTGCATAGCCTTGATTGCATGAAGGCCTGCACGTTTATAGCCACTATCTGGAGGCGATTTGTGCAGTATTAACAAGACAAGACAAGACATCCCTTTAATGAAATACATGTACGTGTACGTGCCGTGTATGTAATTTACCTGGATGAAGTCGTGAAGTCCATTCTCATCCTTTTTGTTTCTCTGTCCTCGCACACTCTCTCCCTCTTTTTCTTTCTTTTTTCCTTCCTCTCATCCAACCCTGCTCTCATCTCTTATTGTTCGACATTTTTTGTCCATTCTAGGTTCATTAGGACATTATTTTGTTCTTGTTCACTCCAACCTGTTCCTGTTTACTAATATCTACACTTTGCTTATTTTATATAGCTCGTGTTTCATTCAAGCTCATGTACCCTTGCGCTACCAATTTACTAGTATAGGCTTTTTTTTAAAATAGCTAATAAGCATTTTCAGGCAGATTTTTAAAGGCTAGTTGGGTATTATTTTCAACATTCTTGGTTCGTTCTCTCTTTCCTTGTTATCTCCATATACTTCCCAAGTAATAAGCTGGGAAGAAGGCTTAAGCATCCTGTTAATAGCTTCAGGTGTGAATTAAAGTAGTAATTCTTCATCGTCGTTGGGGGAGAGTGACTTCTACTCTCCCTGCTCCTCGCTACCCGTTGTCATGGTAACGTCATACTCTATGCGGGAGTATACAGCTATCATTTGTGTGCCTGAGAGATGCTACTCTTGATGTGATCCGATAAAATCTCATTCTTAATTCAAAATTTATCTGGGATTTCCTTTGGTAGACTGCGTTTGATCACAATGTTTGTATACAAAGTTGACTAAATATTGTTAACGTTTCTTTTCATTAATCTCTTACTACTCTTTGGATATTCATTGTCACGGTTACAGGGATTTCCTGCAGCTGATAGCTCAACGTCTTCATGATCTATGCGAGGGTATGAATTTGAATTTATCAGGGAGCCTCTTTCGTAGACTACGTTTCAAATCAAAGTCTTTATTTGGTTCTATTTCAAAGTTTCATACTCTATGCAAGGGTATGAATTTGTCAGGGAGCCTCTTTCGTAGACTACATTTCAAATCAAAGTCTTTATTTTATAGATTTTTTGTTTTAAATCTCACTAATCTCATTCTACTCTTTGGATAATCCTTAATCTATATGGTAACGTCATACTCTATATGCAGGGTATATTAAACAAATATACCATGCACTGAGAGCCTCTAGTTGAAATTATGGATTCCGAGGTGACAGGAAAAGCACTATGTTCTGAGGGTCGTAGACCCGAAGAACATAGTGCTTTTCCTGTCACCGAGGAATCCATAATTTCACTAGTGGCTCGAAATAGTGCATGATATATTTGTTTTATATCCTTCGCATAATCATAATCATCGCAAAAATAAATGATTTCAATTAAATTAAAGACAAATATAAAGAAAGACAAAACATTGATCATGAAACCACCACTGCACTATGTTCTGTTTGTGACACTGACCCCCTTTGCGCAATAGTTATAGCGCAAGGGCGTATTGCGCTATCTTTCCATTCATGGTTACGCGCATTAACAACTAATGCGCACCCAAATTCAAAACGCGCGCATCAAACGTGAATAATTAACACACTTTACGTAATACGTTTACATGTTTACTATCGTGTAATATTGGAATGAATGCATGATACGGTATAATTATAAGACTATTTGTTTTTTAATATCTTCTATCGATCTTTTTAATATATATACAAAATGTGTTTACTTACCATAAATGTCACTTGATATATCCAAAATGTAGAGTCCACAGCTAGCCTCAGGCACGATAAATAGTTTTAAACGGACGTCACGGTCAATCGAATTGGAAAGTCAACGGAACAGTCAAAGTCTCAATCAATGAGTTTCAAATAAACAATGTCAAACCAAACAATGGAACACTAAAAAGTATTTAAAACGTATGTACATGATGAAGTCAATGTTATTGTTACTATTTATTGTACATGTGTACAATGCATCCACTATGAAAGTGGAAAATCCGTTGGCGACTCTCAGAAACAAGGTTCATGTGAGTAATATTATTGCTTGTAGTGGGACTAGATCTAGGTCTAGGACTAGTGATCTGACTCTGTCTCTGAGCTTCTAATACACGTTCGACCTGACTGTCTGTCATCATATCTTCTCTGTTACTGTTAGTGTTACCAACATTGTCATTGCCAACAGCACCATCTGCCGAGCTTGAGGTGGACGGCTGGTCGATCTTGGCATTTTCGACAGTAGAAGCATGCAGTTTTGCAGACAAGGTTTTTGACATATCTACTTTCTGCTGCTCACTAGTGCGAGAGTAATTTTTGATCGATGTCTCTGATCTGTGTCCTGAGACAGTCATGATGTGACGCGAGGCATAGCCGGCATGGTCCAAAATGGAGATGCTTGTAGCTCTGAGACTATGGTTGGTGTACTTCAGACTGCAGCCAGCATCTTCACATATCTTCTTTGTCATAGATTCTAGTGTATTCTTTCCAAGAGGAGAATTGTCGAACCACACATCATCGGCATCACTGACTTTACATTTGGGCTTCTGCCACATGTACTCACACAGCGGATTCAACTTCCGAAGATACTTCTTCAAGTTCTTCACAGGGCATCGTGAACTTCCAGCGACAGAATGCATCTGACCGCCCTGACTTTTTTCATTATCATCTCGATGATTTTTGGTGCTCATGTCCCTCAAAGTGACAAATTCTTTTTCCCCTTGCTCATGTAGGATGAAATCTCCTGGTTTCATGTTTCGTAAGTTCTCCATACCGCGGTTAGCAAAGAAGATCATGCAATCCATAAACACCTTTCGTTGCAGATCTCTTGGTTTTGAAAGATCAAAACTGTCTTGAATGACTGTCATGTCAGCATCGCTGATGGATGGATGATGCTTTACGTAACCCTTTCCACTTGATTTCAGTTTCACAATCGTAGCCTTGAACACACGATTAGACAAAGGAAAGTCCTTACCTTTGATGTCCACACCTTTGATTGACAAAAAGTGTCGTTGGAGAGCAAACTTGATACAATGCATCGATTTAGCCGAATATCCGTCCCCTTTCTTAGTGCGGGCCCCGGCGTAAAAACGTGAAAGAAGCTTGTCTAAATCAGCAATGTCTATGGTCGATATTTCCTCAAAATTCACATTAGTGAGCAAGCAGAATTCTTTGAAGATTGAAAGTCCGTATTTTATCTGTTTTTTGGTGTTTTCGCTATCGGTAGAGCCAATGAAAGCCTCTAAATCCTCGTCATCGATGAGGTTAAACCGAACAGCGGCGGCGGCGGCGGCGGCCATTTTGGTGGTTTGTTTAGAAATATTGCAGCGGCGCGAAGTTTAATTTTGCAGCGCAGACGATCCGTTTAGTACACAAGTCTATGGAGCGATACCGATCCGATATATCGCGTTGATATTGTGTATATCGTGTTGATATCGATTTGATATTGTGTATATCGTGTTGATATCGATGAAAATCATTGATTAATCGTTATATATGACGTCAATGATGGAATAGCATTTACTATTCCATCATTGACGTCACGCATAGCACATTTTTCTCCATGGGCATTACTATGTTTGGTCACATGACGCTATGTAGACCAATCACTGAACAGGATTTCATTCATGTAGGATATAAATACGGCTATCATGTGCTTGAGGGATGGTATGCCAGATGTGATCCGATAAAATCTCATTCTTAATTCAAAATTCATCCAGGATTTCCTTTGGTAACCAGACTGCATTTGATCGCAATGTTTTTAATACGAAGGTAACTTTTGTTGCCGTTTCTTTTCATTAATCTCTTTCTACTCTTTGGATAATCCAAGGTCATCATGGTAATGTCAAACTCTATGCGGGAGTATACGGCTATCATTTGTTCGCCCGAGGGATGTAATGCCAGATGTGATCTGATAAAATCTCACCTTTTCTTAATTCAAAATTTGTCAGGGATTTCCTGTGTTCGATAGCAACATCTTTATTCAAAGTTTATTTTTTTCATGTTACATCTCATTAATCTCTTTCTTCTCTTTGGATAATCCAAGGTTGTCATGGTAACGTCATACTCCATGCAAGGGATTTTATACAGCTATGCTTCACGAGCCTGAGGGATATCATGCCCAATATGAGCCGATAAAATATCAATCTTAATTCAAAATTTATCAGGGATTTCCTGCAGTTGATAGCATCTATAGTCTTTATTTGAAAGGTAACTTTTTGATGTTACATCTCATTAATCTCTTTCTTCTCTTTGGATTATTCTTAATCTTTATGGAAACATCTTACTCTGGAGGGTTGGGAGGGGGTGTATTAGGGATCTGCTTTCGTAGACTGTGTTTGATAGCATAGTCTTTATTTGAAAGGTAACTTTTTGATGTTTCATCTCATTAATCTCTTTCTTCTCTTTGGATTAGTCTTCATCTTTATGGAAACGTCATACTCCAGGGTTTATATACAGCCATTCTTTCTGTGCCTGAGTGAGGGATGTTTTTCCCAATATGATTCGATAAAATCTTGTTTTTAATTCAAATTTTATCAGGGATTTCCTTTTGTATCTGCGTTTGATAGCAATTTTGTAATTCAAAGTTAACTTTTTTATGTTTCATCTCATTAATCTCTTTCTTCTCTTTGGATTATTCTTAATCTTTATGGAAACATCTTACTCTGGAGGGTTGGGAGGGGGTGTATTTATCAGGGATCTGCTTTCGTAGACTGTGTTTGATAGCATAGTCTTTATTTGAAAGGTAACTTTTTGATGTTTCATCTCATTAATCTCTTTCTTCTCTTTGGATTAGTCTTCATCTTTATGGAAACGTCATACTCCAGGGTTTATATACAGCCATTCTGTCTGTGCCTGAGTGAGGGATGTTTTTCCCAATATGATCCGATAAAATCTTGTTTTTAATTCAAATTTTATCAGGGATTTCCTTTCGTATCTGCATTTGATAGCAACATTTTTATTTTGATGTAGATTTTTTTGTCTTTTTTTTTTTTAAACCTCACCTAGGCCCCATTGCAGAAAGAGATACAATCGATTGTAAGTTACAATTAATTGTAAGTCAGATCATGTGTTCTAAATGAGCAAATCTGATTGGTTGAAACGCACAAATCTTTTGACTTACAATTAAATGTAACTTTAAATCGATTGTATCTCTTTCTGCAACGGGCCCAGGGTCCTGTTGCAGAAAGAGATACAATCGATTGTAAGTTACGATTGATCGTAAGTCAGAAACTTTCTGCGTTTCAACCAATCAGATTCGCGCATGTAGACCACATGATCTGTCTTACGATTAATTGTAACTTACAATCGATTGCATCTCTTTCTGCAACGGGGCCCTGATCTCATTCCTCTCTTTGGATTATCCTTTATCTTAGGTAGATATTAACATGTTCTCTAATGAATTTCGCAATCCCCATAGAGTTAATACAGGACCCACGAGGTTCCTGTGGGCAATGGGTTTAAGCATTTGCAACCACTAAAGTTTTACTAAATTGTTTTTGTTACGTTGAACGTTGCAAGTATTGTGCTGTCCTAGGCAGGTGTATTGTGATTCATATGTCCAATTTACAAAACCCCTTTTTCTACCCTTTTCTACCCTTTAAAAAAAAAATGGGTAATGTGATTTTCCATGAAATAAGCATTCAATAGAGAGATTATCAGAATCAACGCATCAATTTGTAGGTTATAATAAGATTTTAAAAGTCAAGTCCCACAACTTTTATTCAAATTACTTTATTCATGGATAGTTCAGACATTTCTATACAGATTTCAATAAAACAAACATTGTTTTGTTTGTACGCCTCCTTTGTTGACCAGAGTTATTTTATATTTGGTTTGTCCGTCCGTCCCGGGCTCATTATTTATGCAAAAATAGTTTTGAACCTTCCCTCTGCCTCGCAAAGGATATTTGTTTGAAGCACCCTCTAAACCAGAATTAAATCATTCATTTATTAAAGCATTCCTCACTCTGAATAAATAAATACCGACTTAAATCAATTGATGTAAATTAAACCCATTGCCTCTCTCGTAATGCAGTTCCCACTGAATAAATATACAAACATCTGCTTCCTGTAGGCAATGGATTTGCATGAGGTTACCACACACCAAAATTCAAATTGTGTCCCTTGCCCTGTATATCGTGAATTAAAGGGATCTAGTCACTGTGTTGACATGCTCAAACAGAGATGAATGGTTGATATAATGTGTACATGAATTGTTGTGATCAGATAATGTCCACTGGGTAATGTGGGAACATTTCATGTTAAATGGATGTTATATATGGCCAAGTTATGATCGAAAATGCAAAGTGATATTTGCTAACTCATTGCACTGCCTTTGTCCAAAGTTATAACTTTCCACCAGATAATTAAAAATCTGAACACTTCAATTGTAAATATCTTTTTAACAAAAAGTGAAATTTAAAAAAAATGAAACCTGTTCCATGCTTCTATTGGTAATACGAATACAACAAAGTATTAGAGAACCACTATAGTTCTAAGTCAGTTTTGTGGATTTGGACAATGTTACTAGATTTCTTTATAAAGCTCAGTCTCAAAGGCATGCTCTGATGTCACCTAAATTGTATATATGCAGTGCTCGAAAGTAGCACCTGTAGGCCCGCTTGTGTTGGACCACTAAAAATTAGCTTTGGGCTACTAAAGTGTATTGATTCTTCTATTCCATTGGCCTGAATGGGCAACCAAATATAACTGAATTGTTAATGCTTTTCTTTGTTTGGGGCTACCAGATTTGGGTTTGGGGCCACTAGAATTTGAAAAATCTTGTTTTTACTTGCCCGACTACATCGGCCACACGGTATACATGTTGTTATGGGTGCAGCCACAGAAAATGTGTGTCGGTTCATTGAATCTCAGTTCAGGGAAGCTTTTATTTGGGCCCCAAGCATTCCCACGCTAAAAAATCAATTTACTTGTCGATAATGAATATAAATTTGGATGTCGGGTTGAGAGGGGCAGTGCGCATTTGAAGAATTAACTCTAAATTTTGAGTAATTTAATCCTTCCGTGTCCAGCATTCTTGCGTACAAATAAACACACAGTTACTTAACCTGTTGACTGCGGGAACCTGGTGGGCCTGTGTTAACGCTATGGGGATTGCCGAATTAAGTAGGGAACAGGTTAAAAATACATGGTTGGTTAAGTACAATAAATAAGTAAACTTTGAAATATTACAATCTTAATTTGATCCTTGTGTAAACTAAAATTTGAAAGAAAAAATACTAAATAAATAGAATTAATAAAATGGCAGACAATAAGTTATGAAAAGTAAAAGGCTTGTAAATAAAGCATAAGTATCTAATAATATAATATAGGCTCAGCCACAGCTTCTAGGTCATTCTGGTCACTGAATTTCACATCCGCCCCGCTCGTGTTTCATTTTGTTGTTGTTGTTTATTGCCCCCTAGCATTTCCAGAGAGAAAATGAATCTAATTATTGGCCAACAGTTGGACCTCCTAGAGCCGGGAGAGATGTGGAAGGGGATGAGAAAGGAAATTCTGGCTCTTCTGTATCTAAAAAATAATGAATTTCAACAAAGTTGTCTTTGATTTTTGTCAATTAATCCCTTTGTGGCATGGTCATGTGTTGTTTACATACGATAGACAAAAATATTCATCAAATAGTGCAGCAGGTGATGAGTAATTAAAAAGTCCTGAATTTCATTGAGGAAACTGTTTGGGATATATTTGTGACAGTCTTTTTAAGGTAATGATCACAATTTTTAGACACAAAACATACATGTATGTAGATATAAAACGAAACAAAACAAATCAAATCAAATGATGTGACGATGCGATATTTAAAAAGTCACATATTTTTTAGTAATAATCACAACTTGTAGACACAAAGCAAAACATAGACATGAAAGAAAACAAAACAAAAAGCAGTAAACAAATTAAATATATTGTGGCTGGATATTCGATACTGAACTGCAGAACAACATGCAGGCAGGCTGGGGGAGTGCACAGCTCACGTTTCAGCCACATGGAAAAAGCTTGAGACTGGGTCATTGAATTTCACAGCCACTCTCATTTATTATTGTTTTGTTTTGTATGGGGTTTTTGTTTTGGCCTGGAGCATTCCCATGGTGATAATGAATCTAATTCTCGGCCAACAGTTGACATCCTTGAGCGCAGAAGATTTTAATGACACAACTCAAGTAGAGAGAAACCGAGGGAGAGGGCAAATGAAGAGGGAGCGAGAGAGAGAGAGTATATAAGAAAAGTTAATTAAAGAGGAAAGGGGAGAGAAAAGGCTAGCAAGAAAAAAAAGGTGAACAATTAAAGGAAAAGAGGAGAGAAAATGTTTAGAAAGAGACGGTTGATTGAAAGCCGAGATGAAGGATGGGAAAGATAAAAACATTGAGAGAGATAGAATTTGCTAGAAAGAGACATAAAATCAGGAAATGATGGATATAGCAAGATGAGCAATTAAAGGTAAAAGGAGAGAAAATGTTTAATAGAAAGAGATGGTAGATAGAGAGAGAGATGAAACAGTAAGAGAGAAAGAAGGATAGAATTTGCTAGAAAGAGACGGAAAATCAGGAAATGATGGATAGAGCAAGATGGGCAATTAAAGGTAAAAGGAGAGGAAATGTTTAATAGAAAGAGATTGTAGATAGAAAATATGAAACAGTAAGAGAGATATAGTATTGAATTTGGTGGCAGATTGATAGGGAACAGGTAGGAAGAGAAAGATGAGAGCTGCAATGAAGGATGGGGAAAGATAAAAACATTGAGAGAGATAGGATAGAATTCGCCAGAAAGAAACAAAAAAGAAAACATTGGATAGAGTAATATGAACGATTAACGGTAAAGAAAATGTTTAATAGAGAGAGATGAAACGGTAAGAAAGATAGAAGGATAGAATTCCCTAGTAAGAGCTGGAAATTGACAGAGGTAAAAGGCAGATGAGAGCTGGACATAATGAAGGATGGGGAAAGATAAAAACATTGAGAGAGATAGGATAGAATTCGCCAGAAAGAAAGAAAAAAATAGAGAGAAAACAATGGATAAGCAATATGAACGATTAATGGTAAAAGGAGAGAGAACGTTAAATAGAAAGAGATGGTAGATTGATAGAGGTGTAACAGTAATAGAGGTAGAAGGATAGAATTTGCTAATAATAATATACACGATTTATATAGCGCCTATCACGATTGATAATCATCTCTAAGCGCTTTACAATTAATTATTACCCCGGTCATAGGATACAATGCAAACCAGCACACAGTGTGTGCACCATCTCCACTCCCTGAGGAGTATTCCTTCCAAGCGCTCAGTGGGCTCAAGAAGATCGTTCACATAAAGGCTTTCACCTCCTACCGGTCCCCATTTATACACCTGGGTAGAGAGCAGCAATAGTGGATAAATTTTCTTGCTGAAGGACAAACGCGGTGGGCAGGGTTCGAACTCAGGATCGCATGATCGGAAAGCGCGCGCTCTACCAATCTTGCCACACCACATCCATGCTAGAAAGATCTGGCAGATTGACAGAAGGGACAAGGTAGATGGAGAAAGATGAGAGCTGTAATGAAGGATGGGGAAAGGATAAAAAAAAAACAATTAGAGAGATAGGATAGAATATGCTAGAAAAAAAAAGCGAGAATGAGACGGAAGATTAAAAGCGGGAAAAGTTGGCTAAAGAAAGATGAGATATTGAGAGATGAAAAAGATACGGAAATAGATACATCATAACTGGGGGAGATGATGAGAAAGAGACACAGGAGCGTGCAACAACAAAACCAAACGAGCCGAAAAAGAAATAACACTTTTTTCCTGACGGGTCAAAATTAAGCGACGAAGAGTAATCCCGATAAGTCGTATCTAATGTCGCAAATATGGTTAGGATCGCGGCTACGCGCTGAAGGAATTTACGATGAGTCGCGTGCGGTTATAACCGCATCTGTCGCCTTTGGGCGGGTACTTTTTATTGCGGACGTCGGAGCGTTGAGAAAACGGAAGAAATATTAGTCTATTTTAATTGGATTGAAATTCATATATAAGTTTCCTTTATTAACAGATGGATTCGATATACACTGGATGAAATATCACTTTCCTTTATTATTGTTAGGGTGAAATGAATTATTAGTATTCTTTATTGATAGCCTGCAATTGAAGTTTCATTTGTTACTGCTATTGCGATGGAATTGCTATATAATCTCCTTAATTATTGTAATGACATGTAAATCTTTGTATTGAAATAATTGTACTTAGTCTACTTTGATAAATTGTGATGAAATATGAGTCTGCTTTACTTGAAATAATTTTGTCTCATTTTTAGTCATTCATCATTTTTATGATGAAATATTTGACCACTTTATCTTCATTATTATGATTATGATTATGATTATCATCGGGATAAAGCATTTATCATTCAAGTGATAGTTTGGTTTATTTTTCTCGTTCCTTAACCTATTGCATACCATAACCAGTTGGGTCCTTTATTAACTCAATGGGGATTACAAAATCGAATAGGGAACAGGTTAATTTAGACACTATTCATAAATTCACAATCACTTTATTAGTGAAAGTTCTCCCTTTTCTGATTTATTGTATTGTTATGAATTATGGAAGCTGTAAATCATATTTTAGATTTTCAGGAAACTTTCCAGTATCTTTTGAGTGACATGAGTGGGTATGTTGTTTTCTTCTAGTAAATTGCTGTCTCAAGCTTGAAGATTGCACACTGTTCGCGACCACAAATCAACTTTATTTATACTGATTATTATGTCGGTTTGATTTTCATTCTGAAATTTAATGGAAAAAAAATAACAAGGAATCTCTTCAATGTTACATTATACCCAGCTCTTACTGATAATACACTTTAAAGGGACTTAGTAACATTGTCCAAATCCTCAAAATAAAATTGTAATTCTAGCGGTTCCTTTATACCTTGTTGTATTCGTATTAACAATAAAATCATGGGACAGCTTTCGGTTTTTCAAATTTCCCTTTCATTACAAAGATATGTATGATTGAAGTATTTAGATAAGAAAATCTCCGGGCGAGATTTTCATCCCTGTACAAAGTGAATGCAGTGAGTTGGTGAATATCACCCAATATCACTTTGCATTTTCGCTCATTACTTGGCCATACATTGTCCATTTGACCTGAAATTTTCACACAATACCCTGAGGACATATGAGATAACAACAGTATACATTGCATCAACCATTCATCAGTTTTTGCACATCTCAACAAAGTTACTAGATCCCTTTAAATGGTTCATTCAGAAAATGAAAAAAAAACGTTAAAAGCAAGTTCTTTTGTACATTATACTTTTTACTGATTATTCTGTCACTTCAAATTGTGCATTCAGAAAATCAAGGAAAACAATCAGGGCATACACTTCTGTACATTATTATACCCAGCACTAAATGGACCATTAATTATCGATACTCCTGACATTTCACAAATCACTTTGCTTTTAAAATTTACTTACTGCCCCCGCGATTTCTAAACATATAATTTAGCCGCAACAGGAAATGTTACCCAATTAAGTGGGATTGTTATCCCACCGCTTTACTTTCAAAGCACCCATAAGTGCCAGTTTTGCCGAAGGCTTCAAATCCATTTCGAATAATTTTAAAATCCTCACTCAGTAATTGCTTTATAGGTGGTAGATTTTCTGTTTTTTTAAAGCAAATATTGGGAACAAATTTTAAAAAGCAATAAATATAAATCTGTAAAATAATTTTAAAAACAATTATGAAGTATGTCGTCAGATCCATTTTGAAACCCACTTCAGTTATTGCTTTGTAGGATGATTGAGAATAAAGAATAGATCAATTACCAATTTGGTTTTTCCCCCATGTATTTCAGGTAGTAGTTGCCAGGTTATATTTCCACAATTATTACTTTTCCTTGCCAGTAGTTGAACCCCCCCCCCCCCCCCCCCCACCCTCCACCCGCATGCAACAGTCGTTTCGATGTGTGTTGCCATGACTCCAAAAATGCAATGTTTTTTCAACTAATTAGCTGTGGGTAATGCATATAGGTTGAATACAACTGCATGAATAGCTGTCCTCAGCGCGGTACATTTGTATTGATATTATCCCACGTACAACATACAGGGCTGCCAACCATTCCATTTTGCCCTAATCGTTACGCTTTTTCAATGTAATTTTTGTTGTTGACTGTTGCAAGTTATGAGCAACAGTACTGACTCTGTTCAAATATGCAATCTTCAAATAGATCATCCACTTTTGTGCGCAAGCTTCAGTATAAATTAAAGCTATGAAGATCGCTCCACTCACGATTTCTGTGCTTTTCTGGTAAGGTTAATTTTTGTTAAAATTCATCAAATTCTGTTTTTTCTCTGAAAATTTTGTTTTGGGGGCCAATTTCATTCATTTTTTCTTCTTTTTTTTGATCAAGGTTGGCAGATCTGAAATATGTGCACTTTGGCACAAAAAGCATCACAGCAAATGATGCAATCGTTGCTCAAAGCACAGATATAGTTTTACTCGTCAACATCAGTTTGAGACCATGACCAAAATTCACCAATGCTCAGGCAGCTTTGTTGTTTATGATTATAGTCTGTTATGATCATGAAGTGATGGCCATATGTGCATATTTTTAACTCTAAGTACTCTAATTACCACAATCAGTGTTGTTGTTGCATTTTTAGTATAGCTAACAAGATTGTGTTGTTTGGTTGTGGAGAATTAAAAAAAACAATGTCTATAAGATGAGGTTGAATGTTAAAATATTAAATAAAGAAAGTAGTGTATCTTTTTTCAAGTATTTTTTAAAAGTAATGTGAGCGGTGCGTTATAGAAACAGCTTGAACATCACAAAATTGAAAGTCTGATAATGGTTCTGATAAATTGTTGTATGTTAAAAGTTAGCACAGTCCATCATGTGCGAAATTTGTATTCATCAATTAGTTACTAATTTAAGGGAATATCTAGGAAACTAAGGATTTTCTTTTTCTCCGTTATGTCTGACCAGTGAAGCATTATCTTGGGAGAAACACCTGAGTCAAAACAAAATAATAACTGCAATTATGAAACCATATCCCTTCCAGCTGAAAACTAAAGAAAAGAAAGAGCCACAATAAAATAAAATAAATCTCAAAATAATAACTGCAATTGTGAAACCATCCCTTTCAACTGAAAACTGAAAGGAAAGAAAGAGCCACAGACAAATAAAACAAACGGTGTCTTTTCCTTGTCAAGCAAAAGGTTTTATGATCCCTAAATGGAGTCGCATGTACTTCTCAACATCCTCATCCATCCATCCATCATTTATTGTCGAGACATTTTCTGTATCTGCTCGACATCTTTGATTAATTATTTATTTATTTGATGCAGAACGTTGTCGCTTTATAGAGCAGCCTTGTTGTTTGTTATTACAGTGTGTTATGATCACGGCAGGACAGCCATATGTGCATGTTTTTTTCTTCTAAATCCTGTAATAGCCGTCTTACAATAACAAGTGGGATTTTAGGTGTTATCAGAGAGTATAACTTAACAGGGGAAAAAAAAAAAACTAATTTTCCGAGGCTGCTTTTCAAGCTTGCAGGCATGTAAAATAGCACTCTAAAATCTGTTTTGCATTAAACTCAGTGGAAATTAATGGGGGCTGTTAATCATTTTCTGGGACTCTTTTTCTCTTATTTCCCTGCAATTTAATTTTTTCCACACTGCGCTTCTCTAATTCAGATAATGAATGTAAAAAAATAGACAGTTGGGGCTTAAAATCGGAGTTGCACTAATGGAAATAAGATTTGGTGCAACAGCCTTAGATACTCTAACAGCGTGTTCACACACAAACATTTTTCATCCCGAAACGTCGTATAAAGAATCATGATTAACGAAACTAACGAGCATTCACACACACAAAAACAAGATCCCAAAACAACTGCAACGAAACATCGTACAGGTGCGCAGTTTGCTACTGCGCAGTGTGGTGTCTTTTTTCTGTCTGCTGTCAATCTGTGAGCGAGCGCAAATCTTAGTGAAGTAACACGCGGTCATGCTAAGCCCCGCCCAGTTATACCGTTGTCGTATAACCTTGGAGTCGCCGAGCGTTCACACACAAAACGAGCGTGATTCTTTAGTCAGCTCTAGTTCAAAACGATGCTCAAACCCCCGTTTCGCTAATCATGATTCTTTATACGACGTATCGTTAGTGAGCGTTCATACACACAATATCCATCGTATAGCTAGTCAGCTCTCGACTAGCTATAGATACGATGACATTTTTGTGTGTGAACACGGGGAAATAGTGCCATGATCTTGTTGAGCCAGTGCTTTCATGATCCCAAGCAGTGGTCTGCACTTCTAAATATCCACATCCCCCTCCATCCATAAATTATTCAGACAACATATTATATTCGTTCAACATCTCTGATTAATTATTTATAGAATAATATTGACATCTCCCCCTTGATGAATCGGTCTCTATGCTGTGACCTTGGCAACATTTCATTATGGAGCAGGAGAATTTCATCGCCTATTTCTCTTCTTTCTATCGGCTGATTTCCCCTGATATTTCTCCTCTGTACCATTCATAGTGGCCGTTTCATCGGATGCGTCCGGTCGTATCCGATGAAAATCATTGCACTATGAAAGGGGTATTAGAGGCTTAAATTTTCTCTTGAAATATTTAGCCGCTGATAAATAAAATCAGTCTCTTGCACTTCTACTTCCAGGTCCATCCATAATTTATTTGGACATGGACCCGTACTCGTTCGGCAACGTTGATGAATTATTTAGAAATTTGTTTGACGTCCCTCCGATGAATTAGCCCCCTATCCGGTGACCTCGGTAATATTTCATTACACCGGGATACGATGAGAATAAACAAGTAGTATCTAAGTACGTATACGGCATGTATACATGAGTTGAATACACAAATAACTATTAAAGGGACTTAGTAACATTGTCCAAATCCTCAAAATCCAATTGGAATTCTAGCGGTTCTCTCATACCTTGTTGTATTTGTATTAACAATAAAATCATGGGACAGGTTTTGGTTTTTCAAATTTCCCTTTCGTTAAAAAGATATTTACGATTGAAGTGTTCAGATGTTAAATAATCCAACGGATCGCGAAAACCGTGTACAAAGTGAGTGCAATGAGTTTGTGAACATCACTTTGCATTTTTGCTCATTACTCGGCCATAAAACGTCCATTTGACTTGAAAATATGTGGACATATCAGAAAACAATACATTGTATCAACCATTCATCACTTTTTGCACATGTCAACAAAGTTACTAGATCCCTTTAAAATTTGCGATCATGTATACATACACGTATACGCAACAGCGTGATGTGAATAGAAAATTATTTGTACTTGTACATGAATACGCTAGATTTAACCATGTTAGATGTGGACCGACGTACAAGTGGTTCGGCATTTCAGTATAAAGTCAAACCTGTGTATAGTGACCACCTATAAAGGGAACACGAAAATTGGCCACTCTAGACAGGTGACCTCCATAGACAGGTTGGTTCCACGACACTGTTTTTATCTGCAGGGGCTAACTTGTGGTGGCCTCTCTCTAGGCAGGTTGGCTGTTACATACAGGTGGCCACTGAGACAGATTTTGACTTGTATACAGGTATATTCGGTATCATATCGTATGTAGTGAGGTTAATAGCCTACAGTTGGCAGTAAAAGCAGGGAACTATTGGTGTTGTATATGTTTTTTTAAATTTTCTTTTAATCATTTTACTTTTCGATATTAACACTTTAAGTGCCAGGGATTGTAATGCTCTACGGCATTTGTGTGTATTGTAACTTGCAGAAATGCGAGCTTGGCACTAAAGGATTTAAGTCAGTTGCTTGGACTTTGAAAATCTATCCATAATAAATTCAGACATTCGATAACAGTTGACCTCATTGGTAATTCAACTATCCCCTGAACGGTACGATGTGAATAGTTGATAAGGTTTTGTGTGTTTGTATACAAAGCTTCATGATATTAACCGGTTGCCTACTAGATTTTGCAATACCCATAATTATAGAGTCAATACAGGACCCACCAGGTTCCTGTAGGCAATGGGTTAACCCGTTTCCTACTAGATATTGCAATCCCCCATAGAGTTAAAGGTGAATGACAGTAGTGGGAAATGGCCCCACCCCCTAAAAATGAAATGTACGCTCTTATTACCAACCATGTGAAAGAATATAATTTTACAAATATGGGATTATACAAATTTGGCCAAGAAACCGCCTACTAATTGATATATTCGCAAAATTATAGATTGATCTACTGTACATTGATACCGCCAACGCGGAATCGCGCATACGCTACGTGCAAATGACCGCGTGTGTTACACGAGGTGTTCGCTATACGGGCTTGTCCCCAGCTTGTCGATATCTCCAGCCCAGCGCTAGCGGCGCGGACAGGTGCGAACGGGCGGTGGATTTATACATTTCACGGGCGGGTATTGGATTTCTTCCGATATTTCTGTATTTTAACGATGCTTAGGTTCGGATTTTACCACACAATCCCTATTTAACTACTTATTCAAAAATATTGATCAATATAGATCTTATTTTCGGCCACTTTCCCAAAACTGGTATTGGGCTTTAATACATGACCCAGCAGGTTCACTTTGGTAATGAGCTTATACATAACCTCAAACTATGGCGTTTTTACTTTCAATGACATGAATATACAAATGTACATTGGTTCAGGTGTGATGTGTGTATGTATGCATGTTGCATTGTATTGCAGTGAATTTACTGAATATATAAATAGATACATTTCATAATATCTTGGGCAGGAAAATATTAGAATATTATGAACGTAAAATCTACCAGTATACATGTACAGTCAAACCTGTATATAGGGAAACAAGAAAAGTGGCCACTGTAGGCAGGTGACCTCTACAGACAGGTGCTTCAAAATTATTTTTCTCTACAGGGGATCACTTATGGTGGTCACTATAGGCAGATTGACTGTTATAGACAGGTGGCCACTAAGACAGGTTTGACTGGACTGTACATGAAATTCAAAGCCATAGATAGTAAAATGTTGCCCCCCAAAATGGTATCGACTATATCTAGGGTAGATATCGACCTACTCTGTTCATAACTAGATAATTTAATGTACACAAATCATGCGACTTTGCAATCAATTATCGTAGTTTTGTCTTTATCGCTAGCCTTCTTTTACTGAATTATTTGTTGCACTTTATTCAACTTGTACATTCATTTTTCATTACTGAAGAATTTTGTATATTTTCTTAATTACCTAGTCAGTTAGTTATTCTTTCCTCTATTCGTCATCCCTTCTGTTGGGAAATTGCCTTCAAGCTGTTTTTGTTGGAAGTTTATTACTCCCTTGCATGTTTTATGTCTCTGAGTTCTTTTTTTGTATCAATATTCCACGGCAATTCAATACATCACACCATTAATTTTGAATTATGTTCCTAGTCTTGCAGAGAAATCATGAATGTTTTTTTGTTTTTTATTCAATGCAGGTTTTGTGTATACTATGTTCTTTTACAAGTATATATCGGCAGCGAACAATTGATTTAAATGGAATTATAATCCTAGTCTTATAGAGCAATCCTGAGTGATTTCAGTTGTCATTTATATTTGTGTTTGTTTTAGTTTATTTATCCAATGCAGGTTTTGTGTCCCTGAGTCACCAGTGCCTATCGGCAACTCAATACATCACATTATAACTAGGAATTATGTTCATAGCCTTTAATACAGAGTAATCCTGAATGTTATTAAGTCAATTATTTCAGTTTGAAAAAATTCATTATTAATGTTTGTGTTTATTTTTGTTTTAATTATTTGCTGCAGGTTTTGTATCCCTGAGCACCTTCTTTCACCAGTACCTGTCGGCAACGCAGTACATCGCTCCTCTGATGGGCAACTTCGATCCCAGTCTTAACGCATCATCCAGGATTCAATACGCCTACAACTGTAAGTTATTTTGATATTACAAAGCCTTGTTTAACTCTAATTTATACTATTTGCAATAAAATTCATTCCTGAGACATAAATGGCTTCAAAATATATGGCTTGGGGGCTGCATCCCCCTCTCCCCACCCCCCCCCCCCCAAAAAAAACAAAACAACGATGATGATGATGTTGATGATTTATGATGTCGTAGATAATACTTGTATTTAAAGCTAAATGACAGTAGTGGGAAACGCCCCACGTACAAAATAATGAAATGTACACTCTTATTACCAACCATGTGAAAGAATGTAATTTTTACTAATATGGGATTATAACAATTTGACCAGGAAACTGCCTACTAATTGATATATTTGCAAAATTATCAAACTGATTTGCCGCAAATCGAATATCGCCAACGCGGAATCGCGCATACGCTACGTGCAAAATAACACGTGGTCACCATGTGAGTCTGGTATGCGGGCTTGTCGATAGCTCCAGCCCAGCGCTAGCGGCGCGGACAGGTGCAAACGGGCGGTGGATTTATACATTTCCCAGGCGCCCATTGGATTTCTTCCGATATTTCTGCATTTAACGATGCTTAGGTTTGGATTTTACCACACAAGCCCTTTTAAAATACCTATCCAACAATATTGATCAAATAGTTTGGCCAATAATAATAATACAATAATAATTATTATCAATTTTCTAATTTAAGTTTATTGAAAAACCTGTCTACAGGTCATCAGACTAGGAATGAGCAGAAATTAGAATATATTAGTGACCAGTGGTCACGTTTACACAACTGTGTTACCTTAGTTCCATGATAAGTCTGTTTTAGACAATATATCATTTAATTTCCCAACTGGGGTTAACTAAGTAATTTAATGCTTACCCAGATAACCATGTAACAAAAACAAAAACATTTGTGTTGCTTTTTTTAGCCCTATCATCTCAAAAAAAGGAGCAAAGAAAAATAGTCTTTGCCGGGAATCGAACTCGAGAACCTCCAGATTGCATTGAGCACCGGTCTAGCAATCCGGAGGTCTCTGGTTCAATTCCTGGCAAATTCCAATTTTTCTTTGCTCATTTTCATTTAATTGATATATATTTTTGGTCAGTTTCCTTTTATGTTTGAATCTATAAAAAAAAAAGGGAGGTAGAATGGAATTAGGCTAGTATGATTTTAAGAATTTAGGCTCAGGTCATCAGTAAAGAAATGTAGCATAACTTTGAATATGTTAGTGAATTCCCTTTAATAAACTTTAAATTTCTCCTCTTTTTTTTTTTACAGCTACTTCTTTCACCATTGAATGGGATGACATCCACGTGCAGCACATTGAAGATGGTAAGAGGAAAAAAATTGCCTAATTTTCATCATTGCATTTAACAATTTAAGCCATCTTGCATGTTATAATATGAATGGTGATTGTTGTACATGCGTACATTCGTATTCAGTTGCTTTGAGCATTAATCCTAAGTATAAGCAGAGCTCGACACTAGCCCACTTGCCCGGGGCAAGTAAACATTGGTGTCGGGCAAGTAAAATGTCATAAATTGTCTAGGTTGCTTGCCCGATTGGGCAGCAAAATAATTTTTCAATTATAAGAGAACAATGTTTTTTCATGTGTAATCTCATATAGAGGTACATGTAAGAGGGCAAGTAAATTTGATATTGGGGCAAGTAAAATTTCAAAATTCATGATTTTACTTGCCCGAATGGGCCAGTACAGAAAAAATTTAGAGTAGAGGCTTGCTATAAGGCTGGAATCGCATCAACATTTTCAGTACTACAGTTTGGTACTGTTCAAAGCTTAGCAGAAAAGCAAAAAAAATTGAGAAAAAAAAGGTGTGCTGCAATGAATAAATACAAGTTAGATGTAGGTTATTATTACACCGCTGCACTTGCATATATCGTCTGTTAATATAAAAGAGAACAGCGTTTAAAAGTAACTTTGTGTACTTTGCAGATTATCAGTTTGAATGCCAAATGTAGGTCTCTTTGGTATTTGACTATTATTCCCCAAATAAGACATGATCATTATCTCAAAAATGTCACCTCACATACATGTAGAAGAAGGCTCATCTGACCTACTAGAAAATATGAGTATCTTATTAGCAAAAAATTCAAATTAACGTCCCTCTTACACTCACCCAACAATATTAGCCCAAACTTCTGAGGTAACATTATGTGACCGGCTATAGCAAAACTGGGCACTTGTCGGTAAAATTCAAAATATAGATTTTCATACCATTACAATGGCCTCATCACAAGCTTTCATTTGATGCTTTGTTCTAACTAATTGGTCAATAATTAGCAAAGATATGATTGTTTCAATTTTACAATCATAGGTCTTTTACACACATTGTGTGAACTTAAAATGCCCATTTCTTCAAATCATGAAGTGCCTGGTTTTGCTATAGACGGTCACATATATTCAAAATCGACTTCAGGCCCCTCTCACTCTCACCTAACGATATAAGCCCGGACCTCTGGGGTGTCTGACATGTCGAGTACCCTTCAGATGGATACTCAAGCTTGCGTTACGTTACATCCGAGAGGGACGGAAGGAGGAGGAGGAGAGAGGGGAAGCTCTCCTTTTTTTCTCCAAAACTTAAAGGTTGTCATGGGCCCCGCTGCAGAAAGAGATACAATCGATTGTAAGTCAGATCATGTGTTCTAAATGCACAAATCTGATTGGTTGAAATGCACAAATTTTCTGACTTACAATCAATTGTAAGTTACAATCGATTGTATGATCTCTTTCTGCAACGGGGCCCTGGACAGGTAAAAAGACGGAATGTTTGGATTCTAAACAAGATTGGTACAGACTTAGTTAAATATCCGAAGGGGAATTATGGAAAGAAAACTAATTAAGTACTTTGGGCATATTGTTAGGAGAACTGAAGGTGTTGAGAAACAAATACTCCAAGGAGTGATTGAAGGAAAAAGTGGGTAGAGGTCGTCCATCAATTATCTTGGACCGATGATATAAAGATGGGTGTCGGGAGAAAGAATGAAGCGTGCAACACACTTGGGAGAATATAGAGTTGCATGGCGTGCTCTCGTGAAGACAAAAGTATCACTCTGCAGCGCCACCTGAACTTGATGATGATGAGGAAAGGTTGTCATGCGTTGAGTTACTAGACTGCAGGTCGCCCATACTGAACTAGGCTAGTTTGTGCGCACAACATAACGCTAAGCCATGTACATGTATGTTGTACGCACCATGCCCAAGGTGTTTTCATGATGGCATCACGCATCTGATTAAAGAATTAAACTTTGTCCTTAAGCTATTCTACACAAAAAGGGAATAATATATCAAATATTCATACATGAAGCTTACATCACACCCATTGGGAAGAGGGCCATTTTTTGCAGCAAATGTATGGATTTGGCAAATTCTATCAAATTAAACAACATCGTAAGAGTGTTTATGAATTATTTTTAATTTTGTTCATAAATAAAGCTTGCATTTTATCCAGAGGGAGGAGAAACCCCCTAACATTCTTTGCAAAAAATATGTGGATTTGTCAAAATCAATCAAATAAAAAAAAAACTGTCATAGTGTGTATTTGTGTGGGTGTATTTAGCTCACTGTAGATTAATTTGAATATATTTTGTGTGAGTGAAAATGAAGATAAATTACACCTTACAGATTATTTTACTCATTACTCAGATTAAAATAAAGCTTGTGTTACACCCAAGAGGGGGGAAGGGGATGGAGGGGAAACCCCCAAGACATTCTTTCGAGGAAAAATATGTATGGATTTGCCAAATCAATCATATTAAAGGAGCTGTCGAACTTCCGAAGTGTTTATTTGTGTTAAGGTTTGTTACTAGATCCCTTTAAACTGAAGTTGAACGCCACCTAACAGATGAGTTTAACAAAATGTATGAACTCTTTCCCTCTAGTTGTTTGATCAAT
The DNA here is from genome assembly GCA_037951105.1 of Echinarachnius parma. Lineage (NCBI taxonomy): Eukaryota > Metazoa > Echinodermata > Echinoidea > Clypeasteroida > Echinarachniidae > Echinarachnius > Echinarachnius parma. The sequence goes on from JBAMJV010000174.1 coordinate 254,610, forward strand.
TTATCTAGTCAAAACTTCTCAGATTCTTAACCTTAATTAAACAAAAGAACCGCACCCCTAAAAAAAAAAACTTAAAAAAAAATAATAATAAAAAGTGCGGTTAATACGGTCGTGTATTAACCGCACCCCCCTTTTTTTTTTTTTTTTTTTTTTTTTTAAGGTGCGGGTAATACACCAGCAAATACGGTAGTCAAAACTTCTCAGATTCTTAACCTGTCCCCTACTTGATTTACACGTACAATTAAACAAAAGAACCTGTGCCAGCATAATTCATATTTCTTGCAAATCGTAGGTTGTTAATCATTCTTAATAATGTCGTTCCAGTTCCTTAAAACATTAGAGGAATAACTATTTATATTTGTTTCCAATAATGGTTAACATATTTACTCCAAAGATTTTAATCCAACGATCTTCACAGATCTTTCCAGAGAAAAGGCCAATGCTTTTGGCAAATCATGCCATTAGAAGTTAATGATGCTGTTCCAAATTCCAAATTTCTCAGTTATTTTGTTTAAAAACACCTGATCATCCCAACCAAATTTGATTTCCCTGCAAACATTAGCTGATGAATTATTCCATTAAAACTTCAATGATGTTGTCCCAGTTTTTGACATAGAGAAATAAGAAAATTATTTTGAACCTAAGTTAAGCTCAATTATTCCTTAAAAGGGAATAATGATGTCTATTACATGGAAGAATCATGTAGGTCTTTTCAAATATTTTCTCCAAAGTTTATTCATTTTCAGCAAAATACATTTCATTAGTGTTGGGAGCATACATAATACATAATATGCCCATAAAATGTATTTATATCATGAATAAGTTTTATAGGCAGTGAGGCATTTAATCCTATAAATTTATTTTCCTCTTCTGTAAGCACCAATGTGTATAGACTAGATAAACCATTTGTGCTGTTAGTATTTGAGTGCCAGAAAGGCACTAGAACTGCAAAGATGTATAATTGAATTTAGATGTAAGGGGCAGCCAGGCATTTGATAATTTGATCCAATTTTTATGCCAGCTAGCTCTGCATGTATTGGGATAGGGAAATACCCTTCTGTGGCCTTGTTCAGTTTGTTTCGATGCAATAAGGATGTTAGAGCTACAAAGAATTGAATTGAATCAAGTTGTTAGGGGTAGTCAAACATTTGATTCAATTTACCTCGCCAGCATTTGATGTATGGAAATGTGGAAAACCCTTCCTGCGTTCTTGTAATTGTATGAATGCAAAAAGGTTGCTATCTAGAGCTGAAAAGAATAGAATTTAATCAAGTTGTTATGGGCAGTCAAGCATTTGATTCAATTTACCTTGACAGCATTTGATGTATGGAAATTCGGGGGGGGGGGGGGGGGGGGGGGAAGACTTCCTGCTTTCATGTTCTTGTGTGAATGCAAAAAGGATGTTAGAACTACAAAGAATATAACTGAATCAAGTTGTTAGGGGCAGCCAAACATTTGATTCAATTTACCTCGCCAGCATTTGATGAAAAGACTTCCTGCATTCATGTTCTTGTCTTTTGTGAATGCAAAAAGGTTGTTAAAATCACAAAGAAAAGCGTGAAATTGAGCAGCCGTATTTGATCAAATTTTCTTTGCCAGCTTTGTCTGTATTGGAACATAGAAGAGCTGTACCGCGTCCTTGTACCTGGGTGAATGCGAAAAGGATGTAAGAACTACAAGGAATGGAGTTGATTTGAGTTGTTAGCGGCAGTCGGGCATTTTATCCAATTTTCTCTGTCAACATTTGATATTAAAGCGGGAAATGTAGAAAATCCCTCCTGCATTCTTGTGTGAATGCAAAAAGGATGTAATAACTAAACAGAACAGGGTTGATTTAAATTGTTAGTGGCAGTTCCAGACAGTTGATCCAATTTTCTTTGTCAACATTTGATATGGGGGAATGTAAAATACATATAGGCTTTCCTGCATCCTTGTTCCTGTGTGACTGCAGGAAGAGTGTTAGAACTGCAAAGAATATAGTTGATTTTAGAATGATTTCTAGACGGATGTGAACAGCCAAGCATATTTGGTGATCAAATGATTATCTTGAGTTTTTAGTGTATTTGAATTTATGCGTGGTACTTGTATAAATCCGTGGACAAGCAATAATTTAAAAGCATTTTACTGATGTCTTTTTAGTAGCAGAAATACATTTTTATTTCAAGGAGTGATTTTCGGGGGGGGGGGGGGGGGTATTATTTTATATTCCTAAGGTATGCTTTTTTCACGAGTGTCTGCATAACACACATGCATTCTTACATGTTTTCATTGAACTTGATGGGAATATAACAGGGTCTCTTTTGTCAATTTTGGAGGCTACTTTTGGCATTTCATAGGCTAAATCTAAATCTCTTCTGTGCCCCCACCTTCAATTTACTTTTGATTATGTTCGCTACACATTAAAACATCATTTCATCCAAATATGTCCAACATTGGCCCTCTGGGCAAGGGAGGAGCATATCATTCAAAGTCACTCGCTGTACAGGCTAATCCCATTCAACTCTGATTTTTACAGGTAGCGAGGCGGATGATCTAATTCATTTGCTTTGCCATCTCGAGTCCCCCAACAATGTGTAACGAAATGAACGAGCCTCGTCTGAGCTTGAAGATGACTAACGAGACTTGCGTTCTTCTAGGGCTGCCTTCAAACAGTCCTTGCCGTTTATTTTGGTCGCAAACGTATATATATGAATTTAGATATGTTAGTTATATGTCTGACGTGGAAATACTCAGGCTGGGAGCCATAGAGAATGCCTGTTATAATACAAAAATTATTTGTATTTTTGTATCGATTATTGGTTAATTGCAGCCTATTCTCAGAAGATTGTGACTTGGGGTGTGTCACAAAGATTTCAAGTTAGACTTAACTCGAAGTTGGATCTAACAATAATGAAAAGCCATTTGAGTATTTGATTTTGAGACTTCCAAAATTGTTTCAAGGCTCTTTGATAATGACAAATATAACTCATTGTATAAAACTGTAAGCCTTTTCAGAAGAACTGTTTTAACAATTTTACAAAGAAACAAACGGCTCTACATAATATGTTAGGTCCAACTTAGAGCTCAGTTCAACTTACAATTTTTGTGAAACACCCACTGGAGTAATCAATGAAGATCTGAGAAATATAACAAGATTTTTTTTTATTTTTTAGAACATATTTAACTCAGTTTCTAATTTTGCTTTTATTAAAAACAACTATGTTGCTTGGGTGAAGAACTTGGTTCCCTTGATTATAGACATGTATTCATCATAGACCTGATCCCACTCATCTTAAGGAAAAGCGCTGAATGATTTGATAATCACCCTTTATATTTGCACGTTGAATGATTGCGAATAACTTTTGCTATTAATTAACTAATACTAACACTTGATTTAAATGTACCATTGAATGCGCAATATATCATTATCATAACTATTTAATTACCATAATTCTAACTCTTGGTATTTCATTTTTGAATGCTTTTCCCTCCATCCATGTACTACATGCCATGATCTGCCATCTCACTCCATGCCATGTACTACTAACGCCCCGCATGTTGACTCCGCCCCCAATCCAACATGGCCGCCCGACTACCGCCTGCCCATTGGCCGATTCATTGCGGAATGTTCGTTCATCCTGCGCGCCCTCCGTTTGACCGATCCCGCCGCCTCATTGGCCGATTGCGGAACGTTCAATCATCCTGCACGCTCTCCGTTTTTTACCAATCCAAAATGGCTGCCTGGTCGCTGTCCACCCATTGGCTGATTTGTCTGCGGAATGCTCGTTCATACTGCATGCCTCGCCTCTGTTTGACCTCATTTGACCTTGATTGACCTCGCCCAGTTGGTCGCTTTTCGTTCCAGACAACCCTCATGTCGGACGGCCACATCATGTTCGCGTACAAAACGGTAACATTGTGATCTTGTAACTGGAAAAAAATATAATAATTTGGAAAATGTATGCATGGATGCATGTTGAATTTATGTTTGAAGTTGAATGTTCCTGCGACGTCAATTCAAACAAGATTGGCAAAGAAATTAGAACTTTTTACTGTTCCGGTTTCACAGACTTCTGAAATCGAGGCATTTAATGATACATGTTACTAGTCGCAAACATGACATTTTGGGAAATATATCCCATTTTGTGGGAATAGAAAGAACCATTAATTTTTCAAATACAGGTACAAAATAAAGTAAATTTAATATGAAAGTAAATTCAAACAAATTTGTAACTGACCAGTTAATGTACAAATGATCAAAGAAAATCTGTCTTTGCCAGACCCATTTGCAATTATTAGTACATTTACAATGCTGTCTTCCTTTTTTTTTTATTATTGATCCATGGATGCAGATCCCAGCTTAATATATCAACTCAGTTCAAATGTTTGTATCGTGTTGGAATATATTTTCCACGATTTGGGAATCTATTCCATTTTGGGGGATTATAATTTTTCAAAAAGCATATATACAGTCAAACCTGTCTTTATAGCAGCCATCTGTCTATGGCAGCCATCCTGTCTATAGTGGCCACCTGTCTATAGCAGCCACCCTTTATACAGTGGCCACCAAAAATGATCCCCCGAAGAGATAAACAATGTTATAAAACCTGACTACAGTGGCCACTTTTCTCGTTTTCCTTAATAGGTGGTCAGTATACACTGGTTTAACTGTATGAAATATTTGTACAGTGTTTGATATAAAAAAATTAAAAATATAACATTTACCACTGGTATGTTATTTTCCCTTGGTCATTGTCTCCACGCAGATCCCAGCTGATATCAACTCGATCGGAGGCGGCAATGGACACAAGGTGACCGTCGGTCTGTCGGATGGCTACTATATTGATGAGCCACTCTACCCTGGTAAGTTGACTTTAAGTTTCCTTTAACTCAATAGTCTGTAAAGTGTGTACACCACCTATGGTCCGCAAAATATCAATTGCACATATAACAGGAATAAAGTGCAATTTTCATTTTGGGTGCTACTTTTCAATCTTGTCTGCCTTGAAAAAAGGACTCTGAAATGTTACTTTATACAACCAGTGAACAAAATACACAGGAGTTCAGGGCGATTAAGCCCCTTTTGATTCAATTTTCTCTGCCAGCATTTGATATTATGGAAATGTTGGGGGGGGGGGGGGGGGGGACTTTCTGCACTCTTGTAATTGAGTGAATGCAAAAAGGTTGTTAGAACCACAAAGATAATGTCAACTCGATCGGAGGCGGCAATGGCCACAAGGTGACCGTCGGTCTGTCTGATGGCTACTTTATTGACGAGCCCCTCTACCCTGGTAAGTTGACTTGGTTTCTATGGTAACATGTACACTTGTGGTTGATACTTCGTACATATGAATCATATTAAAAAGCTGTAAATTCTCCTTTAAATTGTAAATATCAATGATTTTTTTTAAAAGCAATTTTATACCCCAAAAAAGAAGAACTTGGGTAGGACAGTCAGTAAGAGGAAATATAATTCAAGCGTTTCCTTTCCCTTTAATAGTATTGATGTTTCTTTCTCTGTTCTTTAGGTTCATACCTCGTGAAGAGAACCATCTACCACTACCACAACGTCTACCTGAACACGACCTACATCAGGAGCAACACAGCATACATCCTCACACCACTCAAGAGTAAGTGCAGTCAAACCTGTCTATAGGAGACAACCTGCCTAAAGTGGCCATTGAAAGCAGAGAAAAACAATGTTATGCAACCCATCTATAGACTGAGGTTACCTGTGTACAGTGGCCACTTTTCTTGTTTCTCTTAGGTGGTCACTATACAGGCTTGATGATGATGATGATGGTGATGGTGATGGTGATGGTGATGGTGATGGTGATGGTGATGGTGATGGTGATGGTGATGGTGATGGTGATGGTGATGGTGATGGTGATGATGATGATGATGAGGAGGAGGATAATGGTGATGGTGATGGTGATGCATGATGGTGGTGATGTTGACGACGATGATGATGGTGGTGGTGATTCATGATGTTAGTGGTGGGGATGATGATGATCATAATGATGTTCATACCAGTACAACAATGTCTACCTGAACACGACATTCATCAGGAGCAACACTGCATACATCCTCACACCACTGAAGAGTAAGTGCAGTCAAACCTGTCTTATCGGCCAACCTGCCTATGATGATGATGATGATGGTGATGATGATGATGAGGATAGTGAGGATGATGGTGACGATGATGATGAAGATGATGATTATGATGATGACGAGGTGGTGATGATGATGACGATGATGACAACGACGATGATGGTGATGGTGATGATGATGATGATGATGATGATGATGATGATGATGATGATGATGATGATGATGATGATGATGATGATGATGATGATGATGATGATGATGATGAAGAAGATGAAGAAGATGATGATGATGACGACGACGATGATGATGATGATGACGAGGATGGTGATGATGATGATGATGACAACGACAACGATGATGATGGTGGTGGTGATGATGATGATGGTGATGATGATGATGATTATTTCTGGATGTCTTTAGGAGCAATCAGCAATCTGCTTCGACTGCCGCTTATGCAGTGATAGTGATTTTTACTGTAATTCTAGATCTGTTGACAATTCTCTCAGTTCCAAAGCTAAATAATATTTTTTATGATTAAATGATTTATCGAGTAATTATGATGATCAATTCATCTCCTTTCTCCGTAGCATGTAACGTCCTAAGGTCGTGCGCAGATTATCTTGAGGGGCGAGCAGAGATCCACCTCGACTGCTGCTGATGCAGTAATAGTGGTGATGATTTTTACTGTAATTCATGATGATTTTCTTAGCTCCAAAGCTAAACAATCTTTGTTTATCCCCTGTCTCCTCCATAGCGTGTAACGTCCTAAGGTCGTGCGCAGATTGTCTGGAGGAGCGATCGGAGATCCGCTTCGACTGCGGTTGGTGCGGTGATCTTGGCCGGTGCTCGGACGGGTTGGACAGGCATCGTCAGGAGTGGGTGGAGGAAGGATGCCCAGAGGACGTAAGAACCCTCTTCTTGAGTTTTGATATTGTCGAGTGAGAGTCAGAAGGGCGTACAAATGATTGAAAATGAGCAAAGAAAAATAGTCTTCGCCAGGGAATTGAACCTTAAGAACTCCAGATTTCTAGACTGGTGCTCAACCATTGAGCCACAAAGACCCTTGAATAGGGGACATTCCCATGAAACCCTTTTCATTGCTCGATTAGTTAGAAGCTATATAAACCGGGCACTAACTCGAGGATAATTAAATCAACATTTCTAAAGAAAGCGCACAGGATCACACGAAGTGATGCAGCTTTTTGTTAATTGAATATGTTTGAATTTAAGTCCAATTTTTGCTAAATTGAGTTATGCATGCATGTACCATCTTGTAGGCTGGAGCCTCCTCTATGGGATGCAAAAATGTACAGATAATAATTATTCCAAACCCTAGCCCTAGGACAACTGACCAGAAATAACCATCTATATTATAAATTTAAAAATGAGCAAAGAAAAAAGGGCTTCCCCAGGATTAGAACTCGAGAACTTCTGGGGCCCGTTTCATGAATGTGTCTTACGTAAAGACCGTCTTAACTGTCACGTGACTGTGACTGATCTTCGGGCATACGGATGGTGTTTGTTCCGATCACAAAGGAAAGTTAAGACGGTCTTAACAAAGACCCTTTCATGAAATGGGCCCCTGGATTGCTAGACCGGTGCTCATACCAACTGAGCTAGAAAGCTCCGGTGACGGTTTGTTCCTCCCTGAAACGCTTTTCCAATGCATGTGATGGTCAGTAGCCATTATAAACCTGACACAAACTTGGAAGAATATGAAAGTGCAAGTGATCATGCAAGGTTATGCAGCTTTTTAAATGTAAAGTTATTTCAAACATTTAGGAAACTGACCAGAAATATATAATACAAATATTATTTGTGTCGACGGTAGTGGCGTGGTTACTCCGCCAGGAGGGCGAACTTAATTACTTTGGCACTCAAAGGGGAAAATAAACGCTTTTTGTAAATGTTGCATGCAAGAAGTGCTTTTTAATTCATATTTTCTTTGATGCAAAATGCTGCTAAAAACTGCTTATCTACTATAATAATGCCTGCGTAATAAAGTGAGAGTCAATGTAGGCCCTACATTTTTGTTATCCTCTAGGAGGATCTTCTTCAGAGTGTTCTTTCTTTAATTCTTCCTATATTTTTTTCCCTACATATTTTGTCTTCCTATTGTAGGCACAAGAAACGTGTTCCAACTCTGGTAAGTCATAAAAATGTCATTTGTAGATTTTTGTAAAATGTAAATAATGGTTCGCCTTCCAAATGGCGTAATTTTAAGAAGATTTAAAACCAAGAACAATTCTGAAATAGTTTTTATCTAGGCCATTACTAGTGCGCTATATCATCTTTTAAGCAGTGTTCATTTATAGTCATTTGATGTGTGAAGTGTGGCATTTTGTGCAGTATCATAATGGAATGAGCTGTGCTATTAGTAATTAGTGAAATCCCATTTTTTAAATTTGATAAAACCCTAGTTTTTGCTAGTGGCATGTACATGTAATTGTAGGTTTCTGCATTCCTAAAAACCCCTTTGTCCTCTTCTGTGATGAATTTCAACCCTTTTCATCTTCCAATCATCCAGTTTTGTCTTTAGAACCCTAGCATCCATACAAAATAGAATCCCCCCCTCTCAAATGTATGTACATGTATTCTAACCCTTTTAATAACCCTGTTATATTGAATATCTTTTGGTTGTAACAGTGCGATTTTCATCGCATTACTTTCATTGTGTGTTTCACTTTCCTATAACTATAACTATGTCATGAAGAGTATGATAGGCTGAACAAATTGAGTAATAGTTAGGTCATTAGGTTTCGGTTTAGCTTTAGGATTAGGATTAGGATTAGCATTTTTATTTAATCCATGAAATATGATATGGAAGCATAATATTGTTTGAGCCGTTAAAAGGAATACCTGAAATGTGACAAAGAGTTGAGCTCAAATCTGGTTTTTAATATTTACAAGATATCGATGCAAACAAAATCGGCACCATTGTTGAATTAATAATCGTTGTTAAATAGCTGTGCTGGATTTTATCTTTAATGCATGCATCGGCTCTAAACAGCGTTCACCACCACAACCACATCCACTACCACTACCACGACAACCTCCTCGAATCATTTTTCAGTAATCCCCAAGACCTCGACTTTCTCTCCAGTACGGGTGGATAAGACTACAACTTTGTCTCCAGAAGTTCATGGTATCAAGTGATTTTTCAGATACTCGCTTTGAAACAGCTCTATTATTTATCTGCTAAGCTTAATTCAAGCATGCTCACGTTCGCTTCCTATCACTAATTTGTATGCCTCCGCCAACGAAGTGGCCGGAGGCATTATGTTTTCGGGTTGTCCGTCCGTCCGTACGTATCTTCGTCCGTCCATCCATCTGTCCCCTTTTGGTTCTCGCGATATCTCAAGAACCAGTTGACGGATCAATTTCAAACTTGGTATGAGTGTACATTTTGGGGTGACAATGATCTGATTAGATTTTGGGGGTCATGAGGTCAAAGGTCAAGGTCACATGGCGCAATATATATGCAAAAATAGCTTGTAATGGCAAAATCTCATGAACCGAATGTCAAATTTCAATCAATATTGGTATGTGAATGTATCTTAGGGAGCCAATGAAGCTGTACAATTTTGGGGTCATGAGGTCAAAGGTCAAGGTCACAGGACTCTAAAAATACATGCTAAAATAGCTTGTAATGGCAAAATCTCAAGAACTGAGTGTCAGATTTCAATCAAACTTGGTACCTGAATGTATTTTAGGGAGCCAATGAAGCTATACAATTTGGGGGTCATGAGGTCAAGATCATAGGACTCTATAAATACATGCTAAAATAGCTCGTTCATGGCAAAATCTCAAGAACTGAAATGTTGTTTTTATAACTGAATTTCCAATTTTGTTCAGCAAATTTTAAAGTTATGCCCAGGCTAAAAAAATATAGCGGTGTCATTAATCACTGAATACATTTAAAGGGATAGTTCAGTTCTGGTAAAGAGAGTACAGTTTTGGTCAAACTGAATTTTAGTAACCCAAACCTGCACTTTTACGTTACAAACTAATAGTTAAACTCCACCATGCTTGAAAGGAATAAACATAATAATCACTATTACAAACGACTAAGTAAAAGGCCTGTTATCATTCAAAAAGAGCCGTTTAAACTCAAGAAGGCACTCTCTAAACACTCATCAGTTTCAACCATTTTAAACAAAATATTGTGCATGTAATTTTTGTTGAAATAGTGATTATTATAGATCCAATTTTATTTTGCGATTTATAAGTTACTCACAAAATTTGAGCCGTCACTGATTTTTTGTTGTTGCATGCATCGTTTTTGCTAAAAAACTATCTAGTAACTTTGTTGACATGTGCAAAAACTAACAAAGGGTTGAACAAAAGTGTATTACTCTGATCTGATGTGTCCACTGAGTGATGTGAGAAAATTCCAAGGTAAATGAATGTCAAAAGGCAGTCGTATTGAGCAAAAATGCAAAGTGATATTTGCTAACTTATTCACTGACTTTGTACACAGTTTAAATTGACCAGGTTTATAATAGTGTAAAGCGCTATGGAACATAATTTATGTATTAAAGCGCTATATATAAGAAACTATATATTATTATTATTATTTGAATTATCCAGTGGAGAATGTCAAATCAAAATCTTTCGCAATTCCTATAGAGCTAATACAGGAACCACCAGGATCCTGTAGGTGATGGGTTAAATGGGTTTAAAATGCTGCAAGAAAAAAAAAACACCTACTCAATTAGGCGTAGACACATGTACAGACATTGTCTTATCATAAAGTGTGGGATGTGGGCTAATAAGCAATCTATATGTACCCACACGTCTCATAAAGAAGAATCCCTTCTCAAATCTACGCTGATGATACTAGTAATGTCGTTCACTATGTATTTTAAAGAAAATACTGAGCTGAATCATAATATTTTTCTTTGGTTTTGTAAATGGCTAACCCTACAATGGAATTAAATTTATTGTCTCTTTATGTTCCCTAATCCTGTATTTGATTTCTCTTTTTTTCATATTATCTGATTACCTTTGGATTTTGCAAATCTTTTCAATTCTGTTTTTCAGATCTGTTTGTTCAAATTGTGTATCAAATCCATTTTGAATTATGTTGCTTTAAATGTCTCCCTAACCGAATGCGCATTTTATTCATCTTATGTTTTATAACACTGGTTTTTTTTCCTGTGATTTTTTTTGTTTTAATTGTGATTTTAGTCTTATGCAGTTCGCTAAATTTTATCATCACTTTATAGTTTTTGTTCTTTTTACTGATCACTCCTTATTCTGCTTTGAATCAGATCATTTGTTGATTCTCTTAGAAAGATATTTGACTTGCTTTCTCTTATTTTAAATATTGAATTAATTTGTATTACTTTATATTAAAGCCATTTTTCTTAAATTCAATGCATTCCTGTTTTATGTTTATTTCACAAATGTATGAACGAAGTCTTCACCTGGCACTTTTTAAAATGTATTTTGACAATGATACTATATGATGTAACAAAGTTGATTATTATTTCACCTCTGTGTCAGAGCCCATTTATCAAATGTAAGTTGTTTCAAATCACAGTCTATGTGCTCATGTTATGCAGACTTCTTAACCCATCAGTGCCTAAGGCCCACATATTTGTGGTTTGGTAGTCCTGCACTTTAACTAGAAGAAGACTAGTTATTTGAAGTGTACAAGAAGAAAGAGCATAAATTTCTCTTATTTTTAAAGCCCTATTTTGTTACTCTACCTGCTTTAGTTATTTTTTAATGATTTTTATCATTACGTAAATCACTATAATTTAGAAAAATCCTAATTGGCAACACATTGTGATATTTTTAAAACAGATATTCGCGTTCAAATTGGCAACTTTTCGGCAAAGTCACTTCATATTTGTCTAAATTGTAATTACTAAATATTTTCCACCTATTTTTATGTCATTAACAGGTCGACAAAATTTAGGAGTTGCCAATTTGTAGAGGAAAACAATGATCAATTTTGCCTTAAAATAGCTCTCGTCCTTGATAACTGTAAAATGTACCCTACGTTTCATCCTCCTCTTTCCCTTCCCTTTCCTCTTCCCCTTCCTCTTTCATGTCTTCCTCCTTCCTCTTTCATGTCTTCCTCCTCCTCCTCCTCATCATCCTTCTTCCCATCCTGCTCCTCCACCCCTCCTCATCATCATCCTCATCCTCCTCCTCCTTGTTCTAAGTTGTTGCTATGAAAGGGTTTTCCCCATTGATCATATGATGATAACGGCTGATTAATCCTCATTTCACCTTCCTACAAACAGATTTGGATTTCACGGCACTCATTGTGGTCATCGTCCTGATCATAGCCTTCATGATCGTGGCGTGCGCTGGATGCGCTATCTATGCCTACAAGAATCCGAGTTCGAGGTCTGGACAACAGCTTATCCATGTAAGGAGTCAATTAAAGAGTTATTATTGTTATTTATTATCATAGTATTATAATATTACTATTGAAGTGATTCATTATTCAACCGAAATCACTTGGAGTTTTCACATTTCACTTTTACCGTGTTATTTATCTTTAGCTTAATACGGTAACGGAAGAATGAAACGGGTCTTGATTTTGGTTAATGCCCTCAAAATATTGGAGATATTAATGATTGACTTAACGATTGTAGTCACAATCAATGGGCTGTTACGGATACAATTAGATATCAATTTTCACTTTTTCACTCGGTAAACAGTGTTCTTTTTTCTATGAAACTATCACACTTTATTCAAAAGTATCTTACAATGAGATCGGTATATGATTGTATTTTCTTTTATATAAGATAATAATTTTGCAAAATGCAGACAGTATCTTTAAACACAATTGTTTCTACTTTTTATTATTTTTTAAAATTATTTTTGCTATTACTGACCAGGACCCATATATTCATAAATCCACAGGAGCTTAGTTCTGGGTGTGACTCAAATAAGTGATTAAACATAACACATAAAACAAAACATAAACACAAACAACCGCAAGGAAAAGTGGTGCAAAAAAAAAAAGAATTGCTTTTTCTATCACCCCTTATTTCCCTGCCACCCAAAACAACAACAATCGGGTTCAGCAGCGATTCCAAAGCGTTAGTTGGGGCGTGACTCGAATAACTGAAAGAATTATTACGCAAAACAACCACTAGAAAATATGGATGCAAATAATACAAAATTATTTTTTGCCTTCTACACCCCTTCTTCCAAACCGAAAAAAACACAGGTCCAGCAGCGATTCAGGACCGTCACTCAGGGCGTGCGTCGCAACCCACAGGACAACTACCAGGAGTCCATCGTCGCCAACATGCAGGAGGCCAAGCCGACCCAGCCCCCCGCCTACACCCCTCCCTCCTCCTCCGCCCACGACGACTCCCCCGTCATTCCCTCCCCGACCCTGGCCGGAACACCGCCTGTGGTCTTCTCGGCCACTGCCAACGGCGCCACAGAGATCCCCGTGGTCATCACTACTGGTGGCGGAGCGCCCGGTGCGGTGATCACGGGTAACGGCGACGCGGCCGCTCTGCCGCCGAAGGCTCCGATACCAGGTGACGGTAACACCCAGATGTCGGATTGTTGAAGTTAGCATTGTCTTTACTCTTTTTTATTACGGTTCGTAAAGAGAATCCAGAGTGATGAAGGGGAAAAAATGGGCAGTTCCGAGCAAGTTATTGGATATTTTCACGGTTTTACCATCAAATTACCAGATGGGCTGTGTACACAGTCTACGAGGATTTAAAAATCTTGAATCTTTACCTACTGTGAAATCTATTGATATTTACTAATAGGCAAATAAAGAACTGGGTAGAACTTGAATGAAAAAAAAGGTTTTGATTTGGTGGTATAGCCATGGCCATTTGCTTAGAACTGCCCAAGGATTTTTTTCAGACGGGATGATTTGATGAAAAATATAAATTGCCTTTCATGATTATGTGTACTTAAAGAGGAGGAGAATTTGTAACGTGGTTTGTCACAATTATTAGTAATATCCCGACGTCAGATTTTATTCTTGTTTTAAGAGATTGCTAAAAAAATATATCCAGACAACGATGTTTTGTTCTTTTTCAAAGAAAATGCTTAAAAAATATAATTGTTCGATTTTGCATTATAACCGTGATACTGTTGAATAATTCTATGAAGTCTACTTGAAATAGGTTTATGTTTTGGAGGTTTGGCAATCTGTTATTTACTTCATCACAAGCATATTAATATGGATGAAATGCTTATGGGCTGGTCATAAAATATAAAAAAACATTTTTAATCTACTTAGAAGACTTTGTGGTCACAATTTTCATGTACTTACAGATTTGTATTCAGTTTCAATCAATATTCAAGCCTTATTCAATGATGAAATGACAGGGTTTCGATTAGGACTAAGTGAATAATACATTAATTCAGTTGTGGTTTACTATTCAATAAACAGTTACGTCTAGTCAAATTTGAAATCATATGGGTGAAATATTTGTGGATACCTAACATATTTAGTATTCAATAATGATGGTAGTAATGATAATGGTAATAATAAGAATAATAACAACAATACAAATTTTAAAAATATTAATAAAATTAATCTTTATTAAAAGTATGAATATCTTCAACAGTTTGAATTAGTCTCAATACTTATTGTATTCCGTCCTACACCCGAATATAATGGCCATTTATTTTTAGTCTGAAGTTCAATTTCATATTTCACTCAAATGATTAGCCAGAATATTATGACATGCTGAATATGAATATGAATATGTGATTCTATATAATATGTTGATTTGTATGAAATCTTATGCTTATTGCAGCCCAAGCCTTTTTTTACTTGACATGAAGAAAAAAAATAATGAAATTTGGTGAGGAATTTAAATGTACCTATTTTTCTTGTACATAGTCAGTTGAGTCAATGTAATCCTCCCATGTTTTATAGCACCTTTTAACAATTTTTGTTTTTTCGAGAAATTATCTGTATTGTAAAGGAATAGTTTATACACCCCTAACAAAATGTAACTGACTGTTTTGTTATGGGAAAATATCTCGGATATGATGTCTTGTATTAGAAACCTGCTGGTTGAATTTTCAAATAACCTGCCCCTAATAAATACAATTCATTACATTAAAATACATTAGTTGTTGCTATGATGGGCAAACCTTGGACGGGCTATCAGGATGCTAGGAACTACCTTTGTTAGTACGATATATGCATAGAATTTGATGTTTAGTTGGGTCCAAACTGGTCCATTTATAACAAATAGGGTAGCAAGATGTTTGGTTTTATTATAAGTTTGTTTTAGAGACTATTACATCATAAAAACGGACAATAGCAATAACACCAAGGAGGAGAAAATGATATATTGTATAATGAAGCGTACTTGTACGGAAGGTATCCCAGGCAGGTTTCCAATCTTGCGCATCGTATTTGAGCTATTGTCATGTAACAAAGTGGTCAGTAACTCTTTGTGAGGATTTTACTTTCAACGTTTAGAGACATCCTGTATATTTATTTTTTTCCAAGTAAACTGTATGAGATGTATAGAAAAAAGTGACCTTATCTGAGAGAGTTTCAATTTTTTTTTCTTCAAAAAACCTGTAGGAAACCTATTTTTGATACTTCAAATGTTACTTCTACGTGTAAATATATATACAGTACATGTTTTTGATATTTAGCGTTGTTTTAGAAACGTTGCGTCGTTGGTATGATGTTGAAGGTTTGTAAAGGAGTATGTGTGTTATAGTGGACAATGTGGAGTTTTTTTTGCACAGTAGTCCCATTCAAAGAGTTTTGTGTCGCTGCTGAATCCACACATTTTAATGCAAGATATTTTCGTACTTGTTTGTTTTTTATGAAAGAGTAATAAAAAGGGGATGTGGTAATAAAGAGATACACATTAATTGCTTTCTTTTAATGTGAAATGTTACAACTTATTCAAAGAAAACTGCAAAATTGGGCTGAACATTTTTGTCTATTAAATATAAAAGTTTTTATTAAAGTATATTAAATATAGGAAACATGTTTTGTTATATCATACCTTCAAACATTACAAGCTTTTTTAAGTTTAGTGTAAATCATAAATATTGTTGGGAGTTTGTTATATGTTAGGTGTTTGGTTTTTAATCTTCTTTAAAAATATTAATAAACTTACATATCTAAAACTGCTTGTCTATTAAAAAGAAAATAGGTTTTAAAAACTATATACACTGATTTATTGCGCAGTCGCCGATAGTGAATGTACAAAAAAGATTTATAATACATTTTGGTGTTTCTATGGAATATTTTCTAAACAGGCATAGTTTCTATTTTTGTATAAATATCTTGCAAGTTTACATACTTGTAGAAATGTGTGTACAAGCCAATGAAGTGAATTTTGTGGTACTTTTCGTATATTTTGTGAGCATGCACAATTTTTGTTAAAGGGATATGCACAGCACCGCTATAGTTAGTTTGCAATACTAATATTTGATGGAAACGTTTTAATCATACTAATCTTTTTAACAGAAATTGAATGTATGTTGCTATAAAAAAAAACATTAATAAGTGATCCCATTTTATTATGTTCTTGCATACGTCTTTAATATCTAATACAAATTTGTCATGGGAACACTTGAATTGTACTATTTTCCCTAAGCAATGTGATTATTTTTTGCTGTAAAAAGTGATTCCTAATTTGTTTTCTTCCTGTGAACAACTTTTCATTGAAATGTATTCATCATTCAACAGAACTTTGAAGAAAATATTAATTAGAACCTATAGTGACCTATATATACCAATCAACCAGTACTTAACTTTTCATCTATCTGTACTATGTTTTGTGTGTAGTTACATCAATGTGTGCAATTCTTCTATTCATGTCTGGTTTTTCCGTAAACACAAACAAAATGAGGCTGTCATTTCATGCATTATGATAAAGGTTTATTCTGATTCTTCTTACCTCCAAGAACTTGTGTGTTGTTACAAAATGCAATTTTAAAGAGGCTTTTGATATCTTTCATTCCATTTTATGACGCTCAACAACCTTTCAGATTCATAAACATTTTGATTTTACTTGAACAAGGGAAATTATGGTACACCACATAACTATTCCTTCTCGGAAGTGTGGTGGTCCTAAGAAGGGTCCACCAGAGCTGCCAAGTATTCCATTTTTGCCGTAATTGTTATGTTGTTTTTTTTTTACTTACATGTGAACGTTCAAACACTGTCATATGCACCTTATGAGCACCAGCGCCGACCCTGTTCAAATATACGATCTTCAAATTGATCGTCTAATTTTATGCACAAACTTCAGTATGTAGTGAGCTATGAAGATTGTTCCACTCGCGATGTGCGATTTCTGTCCTTTTCTGGTAATAAGGTACATTTTTATGATAACTCATCAAATTCTGTTTTTTCCATAATTTTTTTTTGGGGGGGTCATTTTATTCTGTTTTTTTTTTTTGTTGATCAAGGTTGGCAGCTCTGATCTTTGCTCCATGTTCCGATCAGTATCTTCTGATCGTCATCAGGAGCGATGCGCGAGTCCTTTTTTTAGATCCACCACTCGTCCAACAAAGAATTTCTACTTTGTGTACCGTAAACTTCTTCTTCTTCAAGTTATTCTTGGCCAAGGAAACTTACAAAGATTATATTCTGACTTCATAAAATTGCATCATTTCTGCCGGCTGACTCAATTCTTATTCAAAAACCTTGGCTGAGTAATTGTGCTAGTATTTTATGGGTTATTTATTTATTTATCTATCTATTTATTACTCCAAAGGTATTCCATTTTCAAATTGTTGATACATGTATACCTCTACATGTATTTAGCATTGTTGTGTTATGTGGACTGTCGATGCAATTTGAGGCTTTCCCAACATTTTGATAATTCATTTATTGCTCAGAAATTAGCGTACATCAGAATATGTTTAGAATTTCTCTCTCATACAATATCTCTGTTTATTTACTCATAATATTTACTTTGTAAGCTGTTTTGAATTGAATTGATTTGTTTATTTTCCACAAGGTAAAAAACAATATATACAAACAAAAATGTGAACATACTTTCTTACACACACAATGCACTGAATAGTTTTTGTTTTGTTTATTATTACCGTAACATAGGAAATAAAATATGTCCAAAATGAATTGTAACAGCGGAAGTTATCAGGGTATAATATGTGTAATAATCAATTGGTATTCATCTTTAAACCTAAATCTCAAAATATATAATAATAAAACAAAAAATACAAAATAGTACTATATTGTCCTAAAGAATAGAAACAGAGAGCTAAGAATCGCTGCACAACAATTTGTGTGTAATTATGTTGTTTTTCTGATATGCATTAATGTTCATCTATCAATTCAAATCTCAAAGTCATTCTTTGGCAACAAAATTAATTAATTAATAAATTATTTTTCTTAAGAATAGAAACAGAAAAGCTTGAAATTGATGTGCAGTTACTTCTTTCTTTATGCATGGGTATATTATTAATTTGTATAATATGTTTGTATCTGCTTATATAATGTTTTGCGTACTAATACAACAATTACAGGGATACAATTATTCAGGTTTGAAAAGATATTAATATCCTATATAGTCATTCATGTTTACTCCTTTGTTTTCTTTTTACTTTTTGTTTGTTCGTTTTTTAGATCAGGGGTTGTTTCACAAAGATACCTCAGTTGAACTTTAAAGTTATTGTAGGCCATTTGTAGCCTTGGAATAAAACATTTTCAAAAGCAAACAAAAATGCAAGTATTTGAGAGTTACAACAAACATTTACATCAATAACTTCAAGGCTCTGTGATAATAAACAAATATTACTGGGGGGCCATTTTGTCAAAAATTTGCATATTCAAAATTTTAATTAATTATAAAAAAAAATAAAATGGTCCAATTTTTTTCTTTTTTCAAATTCTTATTCTACTTGACTTGTTTTACGTATGTGCCAATTTTCAAGTCAATCGGTGCATTCGTTGCCGAGATTTGAGGGGGGTCAAAATGCCCCCCCCCCCCCCCCCCCCCAGTGGACTCAAGTCCCCAAAATAACCCAGTGGGATTAGGGTTAACAAAAAGAACTGTTTCAACAATTTTACAAAGAAACTAACGACTTTCCATAACTGTTCGGTCCTACTTAGAGTTCAGTTCAAATTAGAATCTTTGTGAAACACACCCAAGGGGTGTTGGAATATATTCTCTCGCTTTCCTTCACGAATTTCATTGATTTGTGTTAAATTGATTTGTTTGAAATTTAGAAGAAAAAATTTGTTTTATCGAGTGCATTATTGCTTAACAATTCAAATACAATTATTTGCAATGCTGAATCGTGAATATATATATATGATTTGTATGATTTTTTGAAACGGGATACCAAAGTTAGTCAGAAATACTGTGCCTTTCTTTACCATGCATACTCTGGATTATGTTTTACTTTACTCCTAGGGGGTGTTTTACAAAGATTCTATTAAAGGTGAACTTGACTCTAAGTTGGACCAAACTATTATGGAAAACCATTCGTTTCTTTGTAAAAAAATGTTATTTACTTTACTCCTAGGGGGGTGTTTCACAAAGATTCTAAGGTGAACTTAACTCTATTAGTTGGACCTAACTATTATGGAAAACCATTTGTTTCTTTGTAAAAAATTGTTAAAGAGTTCTTGAAACGGTCATACAATTCTGATAAAAATCTTTGATATTTTCTCTTATCAAAGAGACTTCAAGTTATTGATGTAAATTTGTGTTGAAAGTTTTAAATCTTTGTATTTGGGCCCTTGAATATGTTTAATCCTGAAGCTACAAATGGCCTACCATAGTTAAGTCCAACTTAGGATATAAGTTCGATTTGGGATCTTTGTGAAACACTCCCCTGGTATATGACAGTGTATTTTGTTTTCACTACCTTTATATTAAAGAATCTATTTTAGATAGAAGTGGACTGCAATATTTAATCTCTCGGACCCAAATTACAATATTTGATGTATTCCCCATTACAGGGTATGTGTGAAGCTATGATAGCAATGTGATCACTGTCATTAGCCTCCTAAAGAAAACATAATAATAATTCCTTTATAAATGCCTCGTTTATTCCCAATTTATTTCTTAATAATTAGCAAAAATTGTAATTCAACTGAACCATTTTTGCTGGATTTAATCTATTATACAATAAATACTTTTTAATGCATTTAATAAATTCAATAGTTCTACATTATTCATATGTATCTTTGCGACATGTTCTTAGGGTAGTATCATGTTTTGTCGTTGCTCTATCTGTCTTTTCATGAAATTAAATGTTATTTCATTGTCTTTTAAATAGAATTAAATGTAGCAATTGTAGATAAGATTTTTACGCTGACTTTCTCAAGAATTTTTATATATATATTGCACATAAATGTATGAAAACTGGATCTGTATTTGTATATTTTGGCACCGATTTGCAGATGGAGATGATTTTAAAGCTTTTGCACTTATTTTTTGATTTTCTTTGTTCATTGTGGTGGTTGTTATTAAATAAGATGGATAATTTCAATAATTAAAAAAAAAATGAATTGCGTTTCTTGTTTTTGGTTTGTTGTCAATTATTGTAAAATGTCTTTCTGAATGATACACATACCAGGGCACCGTTGCAGAAAGAGTTACAATCGATTGTAAACTTGCAACTAATTGCAAGTAAGCTCATGTGACCAAATCCACAAATCTGATTGGTTCAAATTTGCATATTTTCTGACTTGCAATTAAACGCAACTTGGCAATCGATTGCAACTCTTCCTGCAACAGGGACCAGGGTCCCGTTGCAGAAAGAGATACAATCGATTGTAAGTTACAGTTGATTGTAAGTCAGAAACTTTTCGCGTTTTAACCAATCAGATTCGCGCATTTAGAACACATGATCTGACTTAGTAATTAATTGTAACTTACAATCGATTGTACATGTATCTCTTTCTGCAACGGGGCCCAGGTCAGGCATTAAAACCTCGTACCTTCTTCACATTGAAAGAACCAATACAGTGGAACCCTGTTACAAAGAGGTCTGATATAACACCAATAATATTGCGTCCTGGATTATCCTGGCCCCATATTCATAAAACCCTGCTAGATTAGTTCCTTTCTAAGTATTTCCCAAACTAGGGTACCCACCAAGTTAACCCTAGTTAGCAACTAAAATATCTTGTGTGTTTAATTCTCAGGCATGTCATCAAAAATAGACTTAGCAAGGAACTAAGCTAGCTGCCTTTTATGAATATGGTCCCAGGACATTATATTATTAGTGACCGGTTAGACTTTTGTATCATCTACAAAATCCTTCTCATTACTTTCAAAGCCTCTCATGGCCTCGCTCTTACCTACTATAACAGATCTAATCCACCACTACACTCCTACCCGAACACTGCGATCATCAACTCAGTCACTCCTGGAATTCACAACAAATTTGCTCAAAATACTATGGTGAAAGATCCTGTTCTTATGCTGCCTCTTTCTTAATGGCCCGGTCACATCTGACCGGATTGAGTAAACGTATGCCAAACGAACAGCAAAATTGTCAATCCGTTCGTCTCCGTTTGTCTCCGTTCGTATACGTTTCTTGTCCTTTTCTTGTTCGGTGAATACGTTCCTTGTACGGCGATGTCTGTTCTATCCGTTTGAAAGTTTTGTGCATGCACAAAACTTGAAATGGACACCACCGAATACAGTCGTCCGCTGGTCGTACGTTTGTTGTACGCTGTGCATCCGTTTTGTTCGGAATCTGTTAGTTGTCCGGTCGTGACACAGGTCCACCGGACGTCAACGAATACGAACTGACAAGTGCAGGATGAGAAACGTACGAGTTCCAAACAAAACGGATGCACAGCGCACAACAAACGTACGACCAGCGGACGACTGTATTCGGATAGAACAGACATCGCCGTACAAGGAAAGTATTCACCGAACAAGAAAAGGACAAGAAACGTATACGAACGGAGACAAACGGAGACGAACGGATTGACAATTATGCTGTTCGTTTGGCATACGTTTTCGCAATCCGGTCAGATATGACTGGGCTAATAAATACGTTCAAAGAAAGTTTTGTCAGTTTCTTATGCGTTCCACTTCCGTTTTGACCGGTTCTTGTAAGTTACTCGTACGGTGTTGTCCGTTACTCATACGGTGATGTCTGGTAATCGTGCGTTTTTGTACGTTAAATCCGTTTCATATCCGTTCTTCGAGCAGCAATGGAGATGACGTTCGTCACCGAATGATTTCATTTTGCATATTTTCTATACGTTTGGCATACGTTTACGCAATCCGGTCAGATGTGACCAGGCCTTTAGGAATAATCTTCCCCTCAATTTTTGCACTTCTCACAATGTTTAAGTTCGCCTTTTTATGTTTATATACCCTAAAATTTAGTTTTGTTAATTTTATGTAAATATGTTTAAGCGCTTAGAAGCTTTTTGCAGTATGCGCTATATAAATCTCTCTTATGACTGGAACGTCAATTGGTGCATACGTACAGAGATAAGACCCTTTCAT
This sequence comes from Echinarachnius parma, assembly GCA_037951105.1. Lineage (NCBI taxonomy): Eukaryota > Metazoa > Echinodermata > Echinoidea > Clypeasteroida > Echinarachniidae > Echinarachnius > Echinarachnius parma. The sequence continues at coordinate 277,136 of JBAMJV010000174.1, forward strand.
GAAACGGGGGTTTCATAAAAGGGTCTTATCTCCGTACGTACATAACCTTGGTATAACTTTTACATTTACGGCAACACACGGTGTATGAAAGCATATTTTATATTATATAGCCCAGACGTAAAGTTGAGCCACTGATGAGAATTCAGGCTAGATACCTGATATAACGGGTAATTTTCATGATCCTAAGCACCTCATTATAACAAGATTCCACTGTATACCACAACACTCACAACCAAACAGATGAATAAATAAAAATATTTAAAAACCTGTCACTTAGTGACAAATTAAAGGGATAATTGAGTTCTGGTAGGGAGAGTACAGTTTTGGTGAAACTGAATTTTAGTAACCAAAACCTGCATCATTACATTACAAACTAATAGTTATAACTAGAAAGGAACACAAAATTACAAATGACGTAGTAAAGATCATGTTAACATTAAAAAAAGAGCCGTTAAAACGTAAGAGGGCGCTCTCTAAACAATCATCGGTTTCAACTATTTTGAATAAAATATTGTGCATGTGATGCTTTGTTGAAATAGTGATTAGATAGAGAAATAAACAACAACTATTTAAATACCTATTTTGTAACTTTTTGAAAAGAGGAAGCATTTTAAAAAATTTTTAACGGCTGGTTCAAAATTCTCTAATAAACCTGGAGCCCCAGGTTTATTACAAATTGTTATATTTATGGATATTTCAGCCGTCTCTGAACCGATTTTGATCAAACAAAGATGATTTTATTATTTAAATATTATGCTCTTTCAAATTTTACACTCAGTAGTCTAGCGCCCTCTCTACCAAAACTCAACTATCCCTTTAATGAAACAACTACAAATACAGAACAAAATCGAAAGCATTCCTTTTTGATTTTTTTTAATACATTGCATATTTTATATTACATCTTTTTTCTCCTCGATGTTCAATATTTAGTACAAATTCCTCGGTACAAAATGCACCATTTTGTTGCTTCAATCATGTTTAAGAAATTCAGAATACAGAAAGAAAAGAAGGAAATGTGAAAGTAAAAGAAAGGAAACAAATGTGACCTTACACCACAAAACGACCGTTATGTCGCTGTTGTAGTTTCTCTTTTATTAGCTAAAATAGCAAAATTTTGTTCAAAATATGAGATTTAGGATTTTGGTATTTCCTAAATAAGCATATTATAATCTACCTTCTATGAAATTTTGAGCGTCGGAAATCATGTTAAAATATGATTTTTCATCGGATAAATGTGATGTTATTACAGCGCTTCAATGGAGACTGATCTTTTAAGCGGCCCGTTTCTCCCTTATTTTGAAAATGCTTCAGCCACACTCTAAATCTTTGGCTTTCATTTTGAGAGGGTTTGCCTTGTTCAAATATGACAAATGATATACCATTTTAAAGGTAATGACTTATTTTTTAATGTTATATGAAAATCAGCACAATCATTTTCCCCGACTTAATGGTCATTTTGTGGTGTAAGGTCACAAGTATAATACTTGCAAGTAAATTAATTGAAAATGTATCCATTTTTTACAAAGTAAGGAATGAGTTTTTAACAAGTCAATAACGTAGAAATAATTTCTCAGTTACTAAAACCATTTGGGGATTCCGTTTAAAGGAAATTGACAGTAAAATAATAATTTCAAACCAAACATTTGCAAATTTAGGTAAAGTATTGCCTCCCAGTCCAAAAACTGAAAACAAAAAGTAAACACTACTGTAGTTCCTTTACACACAGTATTATGTATTGCACTCTCGATTGTTTTTGGAACAGGAAAATTTAAAATACACGCATTACTATTTTAAACATGCAGAATTACCAGAAGACTAGCTCACATCTACAATGTAAATGGTCATACTATGTTATGACAATTTACCCGCTATACACACAATATCATAGTAGCACTCGGTGCATACTTCATGCATGGGTGCCAGCACCCATGCATTGTTAATGCACAGTGTGTTGTATACAACAGTATTGTAATTGTCTGTATGAGTGGACTAGCCCTCTTTCGTGGCTTGCCATGGGTTACAGAATTGAAGATAGGCATGGGAAGGACTATGAAATCTTCAAATAAGAATTTCATTTGTAAAGATTCAGGATTTTTGATGAGGTCTACACAATATTCTAATATTATCTTCATTTATGTGTTAAAAATATAGCATAAAAGTGACCATTTTACCCCAATATATCAAGATCAATTAGATCAACCCAAAGCATAGAGACGTTTGCCCTTTACCTACAATACATGCATAATTGTTCGTTAAAAATTAGATTAGATTATTTTTTTTTAAGTGTACAAATGTATATAAAAAAAGGAATTTTTAAAGTCAACGAGAGCCCGCTATAGAGAGTTTTAGAAGATGGTGATTGAAAATGCATATAGGATGACTAAAAATTCATTTTTAATATCGTGAAAAATATGGTGTTCTGTCGTAATTCTCATAGTAGTATCATTTGTACACTTGTTGTTTTACAGACAAACCTGTCTTAAAGGGATCTAGTAACTTTGTTGACATGTGCAAAAAGTGATGAAGGGTTGATGCGATGTATATTGTTGTTATCTCATATGTCCACAGGGTATTGTGTGAAAATTTCAAGTCAAATGGACATTGCATGGCCAAGTAATGAGCGAAAATGCAAAGTGATATTCACTATCTCACTGCACTCACTTTGTACACGGTTTCAAAACTCCGGGGGAGTTTTTCTTATCTGAATACTTTGATCGTACATATCTTTGTAACGATAGGGAAATTTGAAAAACCGAAACCGGTCCCATGATTTTATTGTTAATACGAATACAACAAGGTATGAGGGAACCGCTAGAATTAAAATTTTATTTTGAGGATTTGGACAATGTTACTAAGTCCCTTTAATAGTGGCCACCTGTTTTTAGCAGCCAACCTGCCTGTAGGGGCCACTAAAAGCATTCTCATGAATAGAAAAACAATGTTATGGAACCTGTCTATAGTGGCCACCTGTCTTTAGTCACTCCTTTTCTTGGTTTGACTGTAAGTCCACAAAACATCAAGACTGTCCGTTTGTAGGGTGTTTCATGCCGTGAAATTGCAAAAATCTCATCATGGGAGACCGGCTCTGGCTGTCTTCTTTGAACCTTTCTGGACAACTCATTTTATTAATCCCTTCGTGCAAGATATAATACTCATTCCCATAAAAAAAAGTCTTTGTGTCTTATTAAAACTGTCTAAAATGCACAAAAATGATGTTTGTGCACTACCCACTCAGTCCATCACTCATAACTTGTTCCAGTAAAAACACTAATGTCTAAAAAGAATTGTCCCTACAGATGCATGTGTTCAGAGTACAGAGCTAAAAAAAGAGGTAGCATCTCAAGAACAGTCACAATGATGATGAAACAACCAACCATTACAGATGAATCCATTTCCTTAAAAAAGATGGTTAATATTAGGCCTGGGGCAAGAACCTTTATTGCTATTTGAATATTCAACCAGGAGGGTGTTTCACAAAGAAATATTTTGTCATGCAAAAATGTTGCCAAATTATACAAATTTTGCCAAATTTTGGCAACGTTTTGGCAAAATGTCCCTATAACGCCACCATAAAAATTTGTCATAATGACAAAATATTTCTTTGTGAAACACACTCCAGAAAGGTATTTGAATAGTCCAGATATCATTTGTTATTAATATTACAAAAATTACAAAAATGTAATGTTTTGGGGGTTTTTTTTGTTGTATTTTTAGTATTTAGTGGATGTGTACGTTGTGGCAAGATTGGTAGAGCGCGCGCTTTCCGATCATGAGATCCCGAGTTCGAACCCTGCCCACTGCCTTTGTCCTTCAGCAAGACAATTTATCCACAATTGCTGCTCTCTACCCAGGTGTATAAATGGGTACCATGGTCGGGTGTTAATTAGCCTGTAGCGCCATCATCAGCGGCAGCTCGGCTAGTATGCTCCCTGGGGAGTTGAGAAAGTATGCAATATCATTGTGTGGGTTTGAAATGTACCTGTTGACCATGGGTAATAATAATAAAATAATTATTTAAGCGCTTAGAGGCTCTTTGCAATTTGCGCTATATAAATGTCTATTATTATTATTATTATTATTTGGATATCCGGATAGTAAAAAAAAAGTCATATTCGATTACAAAAAGCTGTTCAGCTCTTCAAATTATTTTAATATTTGTCCCAGGCCTAGTTTATATCTGTCAACTTTACAAAATCTATCAGTGTCTGTCGCTCGTTCAATGTCCATTCCTCGTACTAACTAACGCCTATGTGTAGAGTACAGTATTATGACAGAGGTAGTATCTCAAGAGGCGGTCACAACGATGGCGAAAGAACCGATAATGATGGTGGATGTATTTTCTTGAAGAAACGATCATGGCCGATATCCATAAAATTCACAAAATCTATTAATGTTAGTTGCTCATTCAATGTTTGCAACTCTGCGCCATGGATGAATGTTCATGTGTTACTCAGACGTAGGTAGCAGATATCGGGAGCAATCAAGATGATGACGAAAGAACTGTTAATAACAGAACTGTTTCCTTTTTTTTTAATGTTCATGGTCAATATCCATAATTACAATTCACAAAATCTATTCATGCTTGTTACTCCTTTAATGTCCATTCCTCGTACAAGCATCACCGTAGAGTACAGCGCTAAAAAGGAGGTAGCCTTTTAGAGGCAGTCACAACTACAATAAAAGAACCGTTACTGTTGGATTCGGTTCCTTAAACAAGTTGTTAACATCCATAAATTCGGAAAAATCTATGGATGTTTGTTGCTGATTCAATGTCCATTCCTCGTAAGAATGTCTATGTGTCCTTCATTCAATGTCTGTTCCTCGCACAAATTTCACGTGTCGCTCATTTTATGTCCATTCTTTTTACGAACGTCTATGCATCGCTCATTTGATATCCATGAAGCGTACAGAACTTAGGAGGAGGTATCGGCGTGGAAGTGGTCGCGGTGCCGGTGAAAGTACAGTGAACGCCTTCTTGTCCATGTCTACGCTCGAACTGTTGAAAAGAAGAAAGAAAGAATAGAAATTTGTTGATGGAACAGAGGCGTAAACAAAATATATAAACATTTTAAACAATAAGAAAGGCCCAAAACAAAAATGTCATTTTAATTAATTAAAACATTTAATGTAAAATTCTCATAACATACACATTACATAATATACAGGGATAACAGTTTGGGAAGCAACAGCCTGCAATTTGGCCCTGCCCTGGTCACCTAGGGTTAGCAAGACTATTACTCAAACAATGATTGTCTTTTTTGTTGCCACGTCTTTATGAGAAAAGGTTATAACTCACACAACAATCCAATGAATCCAGTGTCATTTCCACTACACATATGTTAACAAATTTACAAGGAAAACATTGCTAATTACGCAAGATGATCCAGCAATATGTTTACTGCCACGGATTATTCTTTTTCGTCCATTTTTTTCCCCATTTCTGCCATGTCTTTGCAAGAAAAATGTATAACTCGTATGACTATGAAACCTGTTTGAAGTAAATCATCTTCCTTCATTTCTGCTACACTTGTGCAAGAAATTCATGAGAACAAATTTTGCATGACAATGATCTAGTAATACCTTTTGTTAATGTTGCAAGGGAATCGTATTTCATCTATAACTTAACATTTTGCCATGACTTTGTGCGAAAAACGTGTAAGATACACGACTATGAATCCTGCGATGATTGTTTGGAGATCACCTTCCTTCACTTCTGCTACTCATTGAGGATAATTTGAAAATCCTGTAATTTCATCTACATTTTTTCCTGCAATATCTTTGTCAACAACAGGTTTGAGACTTACACGACTATGAATCCTGCGATGTTCGTTTTGAGGAGATCGTCTTCCTTTGTTTCTGCCAGACTTACGCTGAGGACGTGATGCACAATCTCTGGACCTGATGGGAAAAAAATGGACAAAAAGAAATAAGGGATTATAACAATGTTTTAATTTTCATATTATGGCATATTACCTATCAATAATAATTGATGTAAGTCATTGTATTGTAGCTGAGCTTTCGAATCTGGTAGATCCTTTGTCTAGGCAGAGATAAATGACAAGTAATGTACTTCAACATGAATTGGAGTTCACACCTTTTCCTTTCTTCTATGGAACAATATGTTTTTGTCAGAAGTGCCCGCTTAACCAAACGTAACCTGTCCCTTTAACCCATCAAGAATGATTCCCATGTGTTGGTGGTTTAGAACATGAGTATGAGTTTTCGAAGTTCTATACATATGCAAAGAGCATAGTTTTTCTCTATCATTTGAGCCATATTTTGTTAAGTTCTGTGACTTATTTCGTTAGTTTAAAGTTTTTATTCACTTGTTAATCACTAAAACCTTATTAGCAAAATCCCTAAAATGGCATGGTATTCCACGAGTAAAATAATCACATGCCCCAATTTATACAATAAAGTTCCATGTCAATGTCCAAAAAAAAGTTAGGGACTTGATGATAAAACCAATAACTGATTTTTCTTCTAAAGATATCCATTCTGGAAAGGTTGAAGTGGCATGGTATTCCACAAGTAAAATAATCACATGCCCCAATTTATACAATAAAGTTCCATGTCAATGTCCAAAAAAAAGTTAGGGACTTGATGTTAAAACCAGTAACTGATTTTTCTTCTAAAGATATCCATTCTGGAAAGGTTGAAGTAGTAATGAAGAAAGTAGAACAAAATACTTGGATAAAAAGGTGACTTCACCTACCTGGATTGACGGGAACCAGTTTGGTTTGGTTGTCCTCTGGCGTCATCCCCAGAGGAAGGCACGAGTTGGGAACCGGTGGAGCTGAAAGAAGGGGGAAAATTAAATAATTTTAGTAAATGAAGTTAGTAGTCCTTCAATGATTTATTGACTAGCACTAATTAAGTCCTGTTGTTTTTCGCTTGAGCCGAGAGAAGGGAGAATATATCAAACAAGTAAATCAATTTAAAATGCCATTATAATTATTTAGCTTATTCAGCATTAGCTTATTCAGCATTCAACTGTATCGCGAATCGAACAACATTTTGTTTTATCAAAAGATCAACAGTTGGAAAATTGTTTTTGATATAATGATATACCAGTTTATTCATATCATATTTATTCATATCACATTAATGTTTTACATGGCACTTATATTGAAAAATATGTTCAAAGGATATCAAATTCACAATAGACAATAATCATGAGATGAAAAAAATAAAGCAAAATACCGTACCTCCGACCTTGAAGATTTCAACATCTACGAATTTGACCTCGAAAGAGTGCGGGTAGAAGCAGCCGTTGTAGCCGTAGAAATACTCCCTGATTTTTTCGTCTCGCGTCATCCTCCGGTAATTCTGGGACCGTTCTACAACCTTTGCAACAGACAAGGAATAATATAAGAAAAAGTAGACATAATAAATTATGATGAACATTATTTAAGCACCTTTTAAAATTAACAAAAGTAGATGCCCGTCAGTTTCTACAAACTTGCTATTGAAAGGGATCTAGTAACTTTGGTGACATGTGCAAAAAGGTATGGTTGATGAAATTTGTATTGTGATCTGATACTTTTAAGGACAACTTAAAATATCATTTGTTTCAAACAGCATTTAAGTAGACTTTCTTTCTTCCCTTTATTCTTGTTTGCTTTATTATCTTAAACTATATTTTCTAATGCGCTTTGAGCACCTTATTAGGTGGATATTGCGCAATACAAATATTCAATATTATTATTATTATTATATGTCCACCAAGTAATGTGTGAAAATCCCATAGTAAATGAATGTCATATGACAAGAGTTATGAGCGAAAATGGAAAGTGATATTCACTAACTCATTGCACTGACTTTCTACACAGTTACGATTATCCAGTGGATAATTATAAATCTGAACCTAGGGTTAGGTTAGGAAAACCGACACCTGTTCCATGCTTATATTGGTAATACAAATACAATGAGGTATGTGAGAACCACTAGAGTTCTAAGTACGTTTTGAGGATTTTGACAATGTTACTAGATCCCTTTAACAACACTAAAATTAATGTACAAAATAGCATTGTCTTTATTGAAGTTGTAAAAATACATTTATTTCCAATTCTTTTTATCACACTTAAATTTGTTAAAATTCTTAGAACATTCCACACTTTTGCATTGAAATGATAAAAAAAAAGTAACAAAACAAACAATGAATGGAGGACAGTTCATTAAAGAGAATAGGTCACTTTGGCTAGATCAACCACCGTCATTTGGAATTAGGGTTGGGAAGAGGGTTTTAAATTCAGTGACGGAAATGAAGGAAAATAATTACCCCTCCTGATTTGGGTTGGAGTACAATCTTGACAAACGCTGGCATATCTCTGGCTAGCTCGTTGTATAATCTTTCCTGGTCCAACACGATGATCACATCAACTACAAAACAAAAAGAGAACAAAAATTGCGATAATTAGACAAGAATTATTTTTCACTCATAAAAAAGGGAAGGCAAAACAGATATCGTTGAAAAGAACAACTAGCCTTTAAATGTCTCCTCCTTGGACGGTGGTTAAATAAGTAACTATTTGAGAAGTCAAGAACTTAAATGTGATAAATGGCGATAAATAAATCCTAGAATCATCAACATTATTATCGTCATCATCATCATCAATGATATCGCCGCCGCCGCCATCACCACCACCACCACCACCACCACCACCATCATCATCATCATCATCATCACCATCATCATTATCATCACCATCACAATCATAAGCATCATTATCATCATCATCAACATCACCATTATCATCAACAACATCATCACCATCATCATCATCTTCATCACCGCCATGATCACCATCACCATCACCATCATCATCAGGCTGTTTTCGCAAATGCGACGGGAGCGCTGAATACGCGGAATTGAATCAGCTGTGACCGTCCCCGTACTCTGGCTACCGTCGTGATCTATTTGCAGTTTCGCAACTATGAATACGCGAGTACACGTATGTACAGTCCTATAGGCAACACAATTCACAACAACATACTGTGCAGCGCATGTGTACGAATCAGTGCGCTGATTGGCTGATCACGCCGCCCCGTACTCGCTCTACTCCCGATGCTAATTCAGCTGACTACCGTTGTAGGTTTGGACGGTACGCGGAAATTTTCGCACTGAGTGCGACCCCCCGCCGAGATTAGCGTACTAGAATGCTCCCGTAGCATTTGCGAAAACAGCCTACTATCTGGTTGAAGTAGAACATAATAAAGCCTACCTTCAAACGCCTGAGCTGCAAACTTGATGCTCTGGTACCCGTCACCTTTGATCCATCCACATGTGTTGATGACGCAACCACTGTGGGCAACTGATAGAGGACAAAGTGCAAAGCAAAATAGTGAAAATACATTTAAATAGAATCAAAGAAAATGCTTTTCCACTATAAAAAAAAGGCCAATGAAAAGCTGCATCACTTCGGTGATCCCTCGCATATATCCCCAAGTTGATTTCCATCCTTCGGGTTTATGTCAGGTTTATAATAGCTTCTGACCACTTGAGCAATGAAGAATTAAAGGGTTTCAGGGACAATCCGGAGGTCTCGGGTTCGAATCCCGTTAGAATCCCATTTTTCTTTGCTCGCTTTTAATCAAAATGTATTAGAGTCAAATGGAACCTAAGCTTTCACACCAGGCAGGTTCTTTATTGAAAGCAAAGTAATGACAAGTAACACAACCAAACATGGAACTTTATATATATAATGAGCAAAGTGAAATACATGGGGAACAGTATAATTCTGGACATAAGAGATGGGTTAGGTATTGAAATAAATTGCTGATTTAATTTTCAATTTTAAATATGGTCGATTAATTTCAAATAAAACATATTATTAAACTTCATCTGATTTTTTTTCCCCTCAAATATCAAAAGGGGACTACTCTTTGTTTATCTGACAATAATCAAAGAAATAAAGTTGATTGTGTAAAAATTATTTTATTTTAAATTGAATTTCATCATGTTTACCAGTCATTACCACATTGCAATATCAATTGTTTTTTTTCTTCTTCAGATCTTTTAATGGTTTTGTAAAACTATCATTGCTTCAAAGAGTCAATATACATCTGTTTTCAACCGCAAATAATTTTTTACTTACTTCTTGAGTTGCTCTTGCAGCGCAAAGCAAACACCTCCGCCAGTTTGACCGTCAGCACTTGGTACAGCTTCATGTTCACTCCAGGCGACACCGCGCCAAAATGGTAGACCAACGGCGCCGTCAGAGCAAACCCTTGTTCAACGTCCGCCGGTCTCTCAACTAATAATGCACCGACTGTTCCAGGTACCGAAATTGAGCCCTTTGGGAGAATATCAAGAACAAAAATGTAATTGTTAATTCTAAAAAACATACCTACATTTAAGATTACAGGCTATATCAAAGTGGTAAACCAATGGTGCAGTAGAGGCAAATCCTTGCTCCATGTCCGCTGGTCTCTCGACTTATAATGCTCCGACTGCTCCAGGTACCGATATTGAACCCTTAGGGAGCGAATCAAGGAAACTAAATTACAGTGGTAAACAAATGATGCAGTAAGGACTAAGGACAAACCTTTGTTCCACTTCCACTTGTCTCACGACTAATAACACAACTGATGTTGAGCCCTTTGGGAGAGATTTGGGAGAGAAAATTGGTCTATGAAGTCATTCAGTTCAGAAGCATTGAAAACTAAAGGGGTTTCAGGACAAACACCAGCATTAAGTCTCTCTATAGCTCAGTCAGAAGAACACCGGTCTAGCAATCCGGCAGCCTTGGGTTTAAATCCTAGAGAAGCCGTATTTTCTTTGCTCTTTTACATTTGAAGTACAGAAGATTTATTCAACAGAATAAAGTTATAGTCAAAGAGATAAAAGTTTATATGGGAGCTTACCTGACCAACGTCTAGTTCTATGAATGTGGGTCTCCTCCCGACTCTCACAGCATAGTTGAGTAATAACCTGCATACAGTGCTCTTTCCTACATCGCCTGGCCCAACCACCATCACCTATGAAGATAAAAAATTATATTTAATAATAATAATATCAAAGATAGACAAAACACATTAATCATCATCTTCATCACAATCCAATAAGCAACAGAAATAATTGGTCTCCTACTCTCCTCCCAATTCTGACAGCATAGTTGAGTAATAACCTGCATACAGTGCTCTTTCCTACATCGCCTGGCCCAACCACCATCACCTTTTTTTAAAAAAGAGGATAATAAGCCAATAATACGAGGGTGATGGAACAAACTAACATTGTCAAGGTAATCTGCACGGATAATGTCATACTTAGGAAGTGCAGAGGCACGATAGTATCCTCGCAGATCACCCGAGTGAATCAGATTTTATTATTTGATTTATATTCCTCATATTTCTTCACAAAAAAGCAAATAAACATGCCCAACATACCCCAAATGATAAATCTTGAGCAATCGAGTTGAGCCCTTCAATTCCCCCAACTCCAGCAAATGAGCCAGATACATGACGATAGTCAAGGATGCTTTTAGTATAGCATCGTCTTTTCAGCAGACATAATTTAATTCATTGTGTGTGTGTGTAGGTGTGTGGGGGGGGGGGGGGGGAGGGGACTTATTAGTTTCTTCAAGCAAAAACAAACATTACAGAAAAGGAGGTTACAACTTCAGGCAACCATGTGGAAATACAATGGTGAAGAATAAAATAAAAAGTGATAGATGTATTAACCCCCATTCTACAAGATGTCCCATTGAGTAAATATGTGGTACAAAAGGTTCATGTAGTGCATGGGTTGCAAAGACTTACTTTGGGCCCCCTAGTAGCCTCCAGCTCAGCCTGTTGTCTCATTTGTTCGAGGGCAGCATGGGTGTTGAGGTATATCACCATGGGCGTCTCCTTGGAAACGTATGCTACTTCTGTCTTGCCGCGGATGTGCACATCAAAAGTTAAGGAATATACATGTCTCATTATCATCATCGCCATTATAACCTTGATACTTATTACCATCATAACAACCATTTCTATTACCAAACACATCATTATCAACATTATCCCCATCATTATCATCATGATCATCATCACCATAATAATAATCATTGTCATCACCATCATCATTATCATCGTCACCATCATACATGTACCTGTAACCACGATCATTACCACAAAACAATTAACCCGATCAATAACATAACTAATATATATCCAGCATTATCATTGCCGCCACCACCACCACCACCACCACCACCACCATCACCATAACCATCACCATCACCATCACCATCACCATCATCATCATACCTGTATTACCACGATCATAACTATCAACTAAGAATAAATAACTAGCATTATCCCTACCATCATCATCACCACCAATGTCGTCACCACCATCGTCATCATCATTATCACCATCATACCCATGATGATCTTTACCATTCATTGCCATCAATTCAACACCAATCATCACCATCAATATATTATTGTCATCATCCTCATTTTTGTAATTGTCATCGTCATCGTCATCATCCTCATCATCATTCATTAACATCCAATCTGTTGCTTTCATCAAAGGATATGACTACTGTGCAGCCCTGCCATGTGAACACCGCCACTTTGGACCCCGATGAAAACTTGTAGATTCTGTTCTTCAAGAGTTCAGACCCAAACACTTCCGCCTGTCCTTCTTTGAGCTATGTATAGTTATTGGAAGAAGAAAAATAAGAGACAAATATTCAGAACTGTACAGAATGGTCTGAATGTAATGGCGCGACACTCAATCGAGGTAAAGTTTGAATATTAATTAAGCCAATTTGCATACTGACGAAAATCAAAATTTTGCTTTTATTGTTAAGTCCAAATGGGTAATGACTTTCTCACAGGCATTTGTTAAATCGTAATGTTTGATTTTCTTCAATCAGATGAATGCAAAGTGTTGTCCATTTTTACCCTAAAAAATGTTGTTTAGGGCGCCCTCTTTGAACAATTATTTACATGCAATAGAAAGCCGCATGGTAAAGACTCAATGTTTTCTTGTAGAGGACAGTTTACTCTTTCATTTAATACTTATTTTATCAGGCCTACATGTATACAAAAATACAATTTTGAGGTCCATGTCCTGTTTCATGTGGAATTGCCCATTTAGTTACCGATTTGGGCCAATGGATTAAGCATGAATGGTCTATGGTGGTCCAAATCTAATTTAGTGTGGCCTTCAGGTCAGTGCTTATTTCTAGCATTATGCATAGAAAATTAAATTTTTGATTTGATTTGATTTGATTTGATTTGATTTGATTTTATTTCCACAATTCATTTAAAAAACAAACAAAGTATGACAATTGGCAAAGTATACAGAATAAAGTAACATGTAGTAAACAATCGTAAAACACACAAACATCAAAATGAATGAATGGAGGAATAAAAAAAGAAATCAAACATTAAACCAGTCTTACGTACCTCCATCTGAACAATTGCATTGCTCTCCACCTCAAAGCGCAGCTCATTGTCTTGGGCTAACTGGTACTCCTTCCCACCCTGCAAATGTGAAATAAGTATAAAGAGAAACACAGAAAGTGTATGAAGTTGAACATCTTGATGTAGATTTTAAATTAAAGCTTAAAAGGCCAAATAAATAGCATTAGGAAAGTAACAGAAAGCATATAGATTGGCCAAGTATAAAAAGGCGTTCATAAGCTCATTGTCTAGGGCTAACTGGAACTCTTTTCCATCCTGCAAATGTAAAATATTAAAGTGAGGCCTGTAAAGTGTCAGATATTGCCCAAAATGACATTTGAGACTTCAATCCTGTACCAAAATCATTGTAAGATATGTCCGAATGATGTGTGAAAGTTTCATTGAAAAAGAACACCTTGCTTTCCTGGTTAAAAAAGCATAAATATGCGTCAGCTTTTACAACGGACGTTTATGAGGTTCATGACCGTTTGTTAACGTTTTTGAGCTGAATGATAGATATCGTCATACTAAAGGGGCATTTGAAAAAATCTAACCCTATTTTATTCTTCTCTTACCATAAGCTAAACAACACGGTAGATGAGAAACGAGGAAGCTCCAAGTAATTTTCGTGAGGTTAGACACTTTACAGGCCTCACTTTAAGTATTAAAAAAACATCGCAAATGGGTGAATATCTTGATCTAGATTTGAAATTAAGAGAAAATACTCGCACTTAAGGAAAAACACAATTAGTGATGTTTCATAGCAGAATGAACATTTTGAGTAATTTCAAAGTACAGGGAATTCACTGGTCACGAGAAATTCAAATATAATTGCCATGAATGAAAATGATGCTGATATCAAATTGATTTTGATCAGCTGAAATTCATGCTTCTATAGGTCACCATGCAGGCCACCTAAGCATAAAATCTGGCCACTAGAAACAAATTTTAAGGTCAAGCCCTGAAACAACATGTTCCATGGATTTGATCTTGCAGTTCAGGCAAAACAAACTAGAGATATCGCGAGAACGAGGTATTTTTGAACATATACTGAGTCCTGTGACCTTGACCTTTGAACTCATGAACCCCAAAATCTAATCAGATCATTGTCCCCCAATATGTACACTCAAACCAAGTTTGAAATTGATCCGTCAACCGGTTCTTGAGATATCGCGAGAACGAAAACGGGACGTACGTACGGACGGACGGACGGACGGACGGACGGACGGACAACCCGAAAACATAATGCCTCCGGCCACTTCGTTGGCGGAGGCATAAAAATCAGATCTTTCTTTATCAATCCAAGGAAAAGAGTAACACAATACAATATAAAACAGAGAGTCAATATAGGGCCTAAATTTTCGATACTAGCAGAATCTTCTCAGAGGCTTAAAAAACAATCTAAAACAATCATATCATATTTTATTTGTTAAGTCTGTTTCTCCATACTCTGAGAAACACATACATACATGTAATACTGTCTACTGATTTAGAATTAGATATAATTATAATTCCTCCCCCCATTTTCCATCATTACAAACAGGAAGTCAATGATGTGATGCGTCATTCAATCTTGGATCAATGTTGAATACAATCAATTATACACAAGTAGTCAAGTACATGTATGTATCGTTAATAATATCGCTAATGATATTCATTTGTCTCGCAATGTATGGTCAACAAACGAATATCATTAGCGATATTATTAACGATACTATTTCCGCAATGAGAATATATTTAGCATTACATGTATGTACATTGCTATGGGTGGGGAGGGGTGTCAACTTTCCCCTCTCTCTCTCTCTTTCTCTCTCCCCCAGTGGTATTTCTTGCACCCCCACCCCCTCCCCAACACACACACACATACATGTACACACAGGGAGGGGGATAACAACCTTTTTATTCTTGGTGCAGGCAGGCAGCCCCCCCCCCCCCCCCCCCAACCTGTTTTTAACTGCACCAGTTCTCTTTCCCCAGTGACAAATAAATTTATAAATCTATTTAGGAGGGGTTGCAAATGTTTTCTTCATCCACCCCCCCCCCCCCCCCCCCCACCACAATTTTCATTTTCATGTTCAGTAGATGCCAGCGCTGATTGCCCCAGTACTGAATGATAATTATTTATTCTGCTTATAAAGTATATATTTGGCAGAATTCAATTTCATCACAAAATACACAATACAATATGATGTATTATTAACACTCCAGCAGAAAAGTTTATATTAACTGCATATTTTTTGTTTCATTCTTTGTTTATTGAATAACTTTGTTAATCATAATTAGACAATTTTGATTCCTCCTGGTTTTATATTCTTTCCATCATAAAAAAAAACATCAAAAAGTTGAATCAAATAAAAAGAAACACATTTGTGAATATTTAAGTTCAGTGGAATACATAGCTGGTAAATATTTAATCATACATTAAAAGAGCACAATTAGATGAGTAACAAACATTTATTTATACATTGATAGATAGCCAAAAAGATTTTAAAATGAAACATATGGTAAAAAAACACTTGCACATGCACAGCATAACAATAAGTGGCCCAATTACAAATGGCTCTACTGTTTTATTATAATCGAGCAAAGTCTTACCTTTAATTCTAAATTAGCCTGAGCTTTAAGTTCTTCCCAATTCAAAAAATCTTTCGTTGGCGATTCACTAGCCTCAGTTTTAATGTCCATTTTAATGTCCATTTTAATTTGATTGTACTGTGCTATATATTGCAGAAACAAAACTGTGCAAGTGATACATTTCTCAACTAGAAAGGGTATACTGTAGTACATAGTCTATCATTTTACGAATAACCATATATGCAGCATACTGTGAATGGTGCACATGTGCTTGTGTGTACATTGACACACAACAGCACATGTTGTATTGTGTGTATTCACAATGCCAGTGCCGCCTTGGCCTGGATGGAGGGACACACACAATACAAGCCTGCTATAATAGCCTGCACGCAATCAATATCTACACACACACACATATTACAGCTGTGCAATAGCCATGTGCTATTTCACCCTGCCCTGCTGGATTACAGGTCATGAATATTCATTAGGACTGCACATGTTATCTTTTTGCCTTGTAAATATTACATTTCTTGCTAAATCATATCTTTCCGTCAACCGAAAATGGAAATAACTACACTCAAAATTTTCTAACTTTGATTGCTTTAACCTCACAATCAAAAGACAGGAGAAAATCGCCTAGAAAAAGGTGAAAATTCCCTAATTTTCAATCACTAACCATGAAATGTTGTGGCTGCAAGAGTATAGAGTGGTTTTCTGCCCTACCTACAGTATTCATCAGGTACGGGTTGATCCTTACCTGTTACCCCCTTCGGGGGGTAGCATGAATATGATGAGATGGCTTGGATGATCTTTCTGATTACATCCTGGGAGTGGGGAAGACAACCCCCCATAAACCCATCTCTGATTCAACATGATGAATCCCTCAAACACCTTATAAAAAACAATGATAAATGGAATATCATCTTACTTCATTCAAGGTTTTTTTTTGCTTGCGATTATCGATTAGAAACGGATAATATTATACAGTCTGTACTGCACTCTATACAAATGTAATGTGGGTTAGCAACTTTTATGGGCACCTTTACTATTTGAGGGGTAAATAGTTGGGAGTCCCTGTGAATTTTTATTTACCCCTTGGCTACGGGAACCGCGTGGGTTGTGTACAAAGTCAATGGGAATTTCACAAACTTGAAGGGAATGGGTTAAAGGGGTAGTACAGTTTTGGTAAGACTGAACTTTAGTAACCAAAACCTGCACAGTAACATTACAAACTAATAGTTCTAACATTGAAAACTCCACCATGCTCGAAATGGATACAAAATTACAAAAGTAAAAAGCCTGTTATCATTCAAAAAGAGCCATTTAAACACAAGAGGGCGCTCTCTAAAAAAGCATTGGTTTCAACCATTCTTCATACAAAATTATGCATTTGATGTTTTGTTGAAATAATGATTAAATAGAGAGATCATCAACAACTATTTAAAACCGCTTTTGAAAAATTTTGAAAAAGTGTAAGCATTTTTTTTTTTAATCATCGAATAAATATATCGAATATATATATTTATCATTTTTATTTCAGCCATTTCCGAACCAATTTTGACCAAATAAAGTTTATTCTGCCATTAAAATTGCATGTTCTTTCAAATTCGACACTCAGTTTTTCATTACCTCACAAAACAATTGTGTTCTGCAGTGCCCTCTGTACCAAAACTGAACTACCCCTTTAAGTACTTACAAATTTGGTTCAGAAGCAATGCAAATATGGCTAGATCTAGTTGTTCGCATGTACATGTATAGTTTTTACTAAAATCAAATCACACAGAGATCAGATTTTTTTTTTTTTTTTTACAAATATTGTTACTTTCCATATAAACGAAATGAATGACAGAGTCTCATATCACAGTCACATCAGAGAGGGCAGCAACACAAATTGCAGTTTCTGCCAAACCCTCAACCCTTAGCTCAAGTACATTTTAAGCATGGCTTTGACACTAGCACTTTCCCGCTTGCCTGGGGCAAGTCAAAATTGTTGTCAGGCACATTAAATTTAATAAATTGTCTAGTTTGCTTGCCCAATCAGGCAACTAAATAATTGCACAACGAGAGATGAATGTTATTTCATGTATGTCTATAACTCATCTAGAAGTTAGAGGGCAAGTCAATTTTATATTGGGGCAAGTCAAATTTAAAAATTCATGATTTTACTTGCCCGAACGGGTCAGTACAGAAACAGGTTAGTGTGGAGGCTTGATTTAAGTTGTACTCCTTTTATTCTGCTTCTTACATAAAAAAAAAACAAACAAACATTTCCCCACACAGTTTAAAGGTGTAGTTCTGTTTTGGTATAGAGGGCGCTGCACAAAATAATTTGTTTGTGAGGTAATGCAAAACTGAGTGTGAAATTTGAAAGAGCATACAATTTTAATGGCAGAATAAACTTTATTTGATTAAAATTGATTCAGAAACAGCTGAAATATCAATAAATATCGATCGTAATCAATCTGGGGCCCAGATTTATTCGATGATTTAAACAAAAAAATTGTTTAATGCCTACACTTTTTCAAAAATTTTCAAAAGAGGTTTTTAAATAGTTGTTCATGATCTCTCTATCTAAAGACTAATAATTATTTCAACAAAACATCACATGCATAATTTTGTATGAAAAATGGTTGAAACCAATGTTTTTTTTAGAGAGCGCCCTCTTGTGTTTTAATGGCTCTTTTTGTATGATAATAGTTATAACTATTAGTTTGTAGTGTTATTGTGCAGGTTACTTAAGCTCAGCCTTACCAAAACTGTACTACCCCTTACCAACCAAAAAAATACACGGGGGCGACAGGCGATTCGCCCCCGAAACCTTTGAAATCGCCCCCGTGAGCCACAGCACAGGGGCGAAAAAAAAAGAAAAAAAAAAAGAAAAAAAATTTTTTTTAAAATCATTCTGCATGATCGGAAAGCGCCAGAAACGTACCAAACATGGCATAATCGGATAGGTCACATCATGACAAATATTGATAATCATTTATTAGACCCGTGAGCAGTGTAAACGATGTAAACAAAAATAAGAGCCCCTGTGAGCCCCAAAATAGCCCTCGTGAATAATTTCACGAGGGCGTTTTTCTCCCTCAATATTTTCAAAATAGCCCTCGTGAAAAAAAAAGTATTTTTTTGGTTGCCCCTTACAATAAACTGCTAATTATGTTTCCCCAGTTTCCCTATACTTTGCACAAATATAACAGTTTAGGATAATAAATCTTCAATTATAACTGCAATATAGTATTACTAAATTGTATTTTGTCAATTCGTCAAATTCAATTCAATGAACAAAATTTGCTGAAAAGCTTTCTTCTTTTCAAATGATTTAATATGCAAATAAAAACTGATCATAAGGGAATATAGAGATTTGATCATGCATTTTACAAGGTGTAAATTAGAACAAAGACCATCTACAACAACAAATCAAGGAAAAGCAACCAAATACTTAGGATTACACAAGTTTGAAACAAAAATAATTTAAATTTCTCCCTTGGAATCTGGAACACTCTAAGTTATTATTCTATGACTCTTGCTTTACAATGACAAACAAAAATCAGAACAATCATCTTTTTGTACGCGTACATTGTATAGGAAAGAAACCCTATAAAAGTTGTTTTCAGAATAAGAAGCATAATGAGAAGAGGGATTAGTAAACATTTGAGCAACAAAGAAAAATTGTCAAGAAATCTGACCATTAGACGACTGAAATGAACAGAATTACAGTATAAAGTGTACACATTTTTTTTTTGATTAGCGGCCCGCTCTCTTATGTGACTGTGATATGAGTCAAGATTTTTAAAATGGACAGAATTACAAAAAATGTAAACATTTTCTTTTTTGTTTTGCTCTCGAATTTGACTGTGATATGAGTGTAGACTAAAATGGACAGAATTACAAAAAATGTAAACATTTTCTTTTTTGTTTTGCTCTCTAATTTGACTGTGATATGAGTGTAGACTAAAATGGACAGAATTACAAAAAATTTAAACATTTTCTTTTTTGTTTTGCGGCCCGATCTCTGATTTGTCTGTGATACTTGTGTAGAATATCTGTCATACCTGTATGTCTAGTAAATGTAATGTAAACCCAAAATGATATTTGTTTTCTTTAATATTTATAGAAGTTTTAAAAACGTTTTTTCCAACCAACAAATTAAACATAATAACATTTTATGTACAGAACATATATGGAAAGTTGCCCATCAGAAATCTCAGTGAAATGGTAATTTAAATGCTCATTTCTTGACCGATTCGCTCAAACAGATTAAACTTTCTATTTAGGTTTAGATGGTGGATTTCATTAAAGGGGACCACCAGGCAAACAATAACACATAATTATATGTTTTAGTACTAAAGTTGATGTTTTATCCTTCAGGGTTCGTGTCAGATTTATTATGGCTGCTGACCATCACGGACATTTGAAAGGGTTTCAGGGAGGAACAAACCATTACAGGAGCTTTCTAGCTCAGTCAGCTGAGCACCGGTCTAGCAATCCAGAGGTCTCAGGTTCGAATCCAAGTGAAGCCCTGTTTTCTTCTTTGCTCATTTCTAGTAAGTTTCCCTATCTTTTAAATAAGTTTACAGGTCAGCAGACTTGTACCGTGTGCAGTGCTCGCAAAGGCTTATGAATGGTCATCGTATACATTTTACGGAGTGTGGGTAGCAGCGCTAGCCCCTTGATATAAAGGGCGACTGATAAGTTTGGGGTCTCCTGAAAATAGTACTACACAGTACACAAAGCTGATATAAATATTATATTGTTTTATTGTTTAACTTGATCTCAATCGGTAGAGTGCATGAATACCATCTACTAGTATCAGTCAGGGCTCAACACTAGCACTTGCCCTATTGCCAGGGGCAGGTAAAATATAATAAATGCCCTAGTTTGGTTGCCCGATTGGGCAGCTAAATTATTGTCAACCCTGAGAAAATAATGTAATTCCTTAGGTTGAAATCTCCGCTAGAACTAGAAGTAAGTAAGCAGGCAAGTTAACTTTCTGTTCTGGCAAGTAACATTTGAAAAGTTATGATTTTACTTGCCCCTTGCCCGAATGCACCCTGCAAGTCAAGGGGATTACTGTGGCCCGAATGTGGCCCGAATGTGGAGGCTTGTAATAAGTAATTATGCATCAAAGTCACCAATCTCCTTCAGTCCATCTCCAATATGTAATAATTATACAAACAATATTTGTTCAAATTTCTTGTACAAAACTTGTGGCCATGGCTTGCAAATCATTGACCTCACAATCTGCAAGATGTATGATTTTGAAAACGATTCTCGTTCTGCCTCGGTCATCAAGCTCAATTCAAACAGTCGCATCTTTCTCACTTTTATACCGATATTGCTCACATTTTCACATTGTGAGGGGTCTTCAAAATCACTGGCTTCTAATGAACACAACATAATTCCAGAGACTGGGATGGGTGGACAGGAACTAGAATTCTACTTTTACAATCTTATTCAACTCATTCAACTCATTTGACAATGTCAATCACTCGACTCGATGACGATGTCAATGACAATGATCAGGACAGATGATCAACATTATGATTTGCTGCTTCGCGGATCGCGTTAGTTTTACATGAACAAATTGTAGAACCACCTACTTCATGTGTGTCATTCACTTCACTTACATTTCTAACCACATGACATGGTCAAAGTTAGTGTCATTCATCGAGACATAACAAAAAACATTATTTTTCACTCAACGACGTTCAACACACGATCAACAGTTTACACTAATAAACAATATTAGTGGAGTTCTACGCAACGTACTGGAGTAGCAATGGCGCACGGGAACTTGCGCATTTCATATTCTTAATACACATACTTATCTTCCAACGCAATACAATTGGAAATGCTCCTTTCCTGTGTGTTATGCGAATAAATTCGCGTCAAAGAAGCAAACGTAAAGAGGGTAAATGAAGAATATTACTTACGAAAAATAAGGTCGAAAATCATCATATCGAAATCCTGTACTTACCTCAAGATGTTCTATTTCATCTGCCTCTGCCATCGCTAAATTTAGAAGATGAAATCCCCAAAACAATACAACTGTACTCGCTCACTGATCACAGAAATTTTACGCTAACGCCGAGTTTCGATTGCTAGACTTAATCAAAGGCGTTTTGCTCAGATCATGCTCGCAGTTAAGTAATTTTAGAAGAGTGCCATTCGATCAAAATTGTATATCTTCCTCTTTCAACAAGCATCAGGTTTTTCTAAGATATAGTATATTTTATTCCAATGCTTTACACAAAATTAAAATGATTAGTTCAGCCATGGTGGTGTGGTAGTTGACTTGGTACCATTATTTGTTTTTGTTTTTAAGAAGCGGATATAGTGTAGTTGTCTTGAGCAAAGGCAAGTATGAAGAAGATCGCGTTTAGGGCGCACGGGTGTAATTCAGGCTTTTTGACTTTTTTCTCAAAACCGCGGAGGAATAATGACGTCATTTTTTTTCAGAAAATAAATCAGAAACAATACTTAAGTTGTTATTATCTGTATTTTTATGTTGGATTTGGCATTAAGGTAATGCTATCTTCCATAATAAGCCGAAATTCTGGATAAATCTGGTAAATGATGTCTTTTTTTGATTATTCAGTGCAAAGCATGGAGATCTGGAATCCTGTAGACAAGACCAATACAAAATATGTATTCTTCATTCAAGGCTCATTTTATTAATTTTCCGCTGCATCAATTTTTTAAAAATTTTTTCTGTTGATAGATCTACCATGATATAGAGATATATCAAAAAAATAGGAAACTTCATGCAATCGTTTATATTTTATCTTGGATTGAAATTATGGTGTTTAGTGTGTAAGCCTATGGGGATAATATTTACTACCGTGTGTCCTATAGTGGAGACCACTTTATACACATATCGTATGTGTAGTCTGCTAGAGAAGTACATTTCTGTTATTATTTGAGTGTTTGGAACATGTTTATCCACAATTCTGATCACACCAGGATATAAATCGGTCAGCATGCCTATCTAAACACAATAAAATCATGTGAGGATCACTTATAATACTGTTTTTACTTCATTTTATTCCACATTTGGTCTATATGTTTAGATCTACTGCAGATCGTGCCTGGCACTGCATGCATGCCACTGGCTGGAGTATAAGGGTACAGTGACGTGACGGCCGGGAGATCTGTGTGCAGCTAGCCACTAGGTATGTATGATGTGTGCTTAACATAATTGCAACATTGTTACTGTGTGTATAGTATGTATACTACTTACTAGCAATATGGCTTCTAGAAGTTCTAGAAGAACTAGACTAGCAGATATGTCTGCAATTGAATGGTGCGGCCATTATAGCAAGCTTGTACTGGACAAAACAAGGGAAACGCCAGAAACTGAGTGCTGGGATTGGCAGGGCAGACTTGATAGAAAGTCCGGGCATGGCAAAGCCGATGTTGTAATTCCAGGGATAGGTAAGACTGTGCGCTCTGCACACAGGCTAGCCTACATGACCATGGTTCATGGTTCGTGGGACTTGCCCTCTGAGCTCGAAGTATCCCATCTTTGTGGCACGCCTTCGTGCGTGAGGTTGCAACACCTGGTATTGGAAAGCCATGAAGAAAATAAGTCCAGGCAAGTGTGTCACAATCTGCGTTTGTGCCAGGGCCATGAACCAGAATGCATATTCGTTTTGCCTGCCTGACTGGAAATCAAGTCTGCCCGGGCCTAGACCAGCTAGCTGTTGACGAGGTATGTATGTATGTATGTATGTATGTATGTATGCATGTATGTATATAAATTGATGTCAGCTTGTCTGAAATACTGTATGGGTATGAGGTTTCTTATCAATATAACCGTAACCGTAAGTTTAATAGTAAAGCTACGTGATTAACATGCCTGACTGTACATGCCTTCTCTCAAAATTCTTCCTTGATTCTTTTTCCAGTCAAATATGAATATTGTAATGCATTTGACTACAGAGGGCGACATGCAGGATTGTGAAAGTTGCATTTTTATAATAGATGGACCGTAACGGTTCCTTTTTATGGCCTCTTTAACAATCAATTGTAATCATGTCGTTTTCTTTTTGTTTTCAACAGATGAATTTGCCCGGCTGATGTGGTGAGTATTACTCAAAGTTCAAACGGGCATAATCGTGTATTAGGCTCCACCATTGCTATACTGTATACACTGACATAACCTAACCCTAATTTGGTGGCCATAGGTCAGATTTAGTGGTTTCCTTAGTGTATACAGTATAGCAGTGGTGGGGCCTAATACAAGATATTGCCCTCAAATAGATGAGTTACTTTTTTGAAGAGAAAGAAACCGTTCGAAAGTAGTTGAATAAAAACTTTACCAAGGAATGTTAGCGTGTTTCAGAGTTTATTTTATTGACTTTTTAAAATTTATATAGATAGATGTATAGATACTGTAGATAGCACAAATAAATGAACTTATTCATGAGTATTTATACAAAATTGAGTATTGAGCTGCTTTCGCAATGATTGAAATCCCAGGACCACTGTTGGTGAGGTGGATAGCACTGGCATCTCGATGTTTGAAGTTACGAGTGAAGGTAGACGAGTGTTTAGAATTTGTAACACTGAACGCATGATGAGTAGACTCCGCTTTCTGGGTTGTCGTGAGGAGCCTGGTCTTTCTCAGCATCCGCTCTGTGAACTGTTTGGAGATTTCTGCTTTAACCCGATTTCTATCCTTGGTGTTCAACAAGACTTTCCTTTGCAGAGATTTGCTGAGGTATGGGAAATGATAATTCCCTTGGCAGACAAAGCTTGTTCCCTTGCACAGGTCATGCTGTCCAGAGTAGCAACCAAACATTGCATCGGTGCACGAATTGAGAATGTTACTGAGCTTTACTGTGTCGCTTGAATACTGTATGTGAGCACATCTCAGTTCCGCATTCACCCGGTGGACGAAGTCATCTGCCATGTTTTGTTGCTGTTTCAATCTCACTCTTGCAGTTGTGGCTGGCATCGCTTGTTTTTCCAGCTTTATGCTTGACAGTCTGCGAGCAAGTGAGCGATTGAGATGAATAAGGCATAGATGGGACTCTGTTTCTATACCTTCTCTTTTCATGACCTCTGTGACTCCTTGTGCAAAGTGCCCATCACTGTCTGTGGTAATAGTCTTTACTCGTATCTGTTCAGGGCCTGTCAGCAGCTGCTCTGCACATTTAGCCCCGCCGGTCAGTTCGTCACCAATGTTGTCCTCATATCTAATTGTCGCTGTGCATTTGTCATGGTTTGGGCACGGTGGATTTCGGCCCTGGCTGACACATCTCTGTCCATATCTGCACAGCTTATTTGTTGCATGGTATGCTATGATGAACTTCTCAGCTGTAACATTTTCAACCACCACATCCCTAGTCTGGGTGGCAGGCTGGAAGGGGGTTCTCCGACGGCCATGACTTAGTGGGTTGTTGTATTGCCGATCTCCTTCAACAGCGATAGGTGAGTCTCTGTCTAATCCTCGGTATTCCTGAACATCTTTAACCTTCTTCCTCTTTTCCTGCATATCCCTTTGGTTGGAATCAAACATGATTTCTCCGCAAATATTGGCAGTCGACTGAAGACTTTTCATTGATGGAGATGGTGTGCTCATTGCGGTGAGCATTCGCCTTACCGCAGACCCTGCCACGCTTGTTTGATGCAGTCCAACTTGCAGCGCCATATTCGGAACTGCATGTCTTCTTCCTGGTCGGTTGCTTGGTATTTCTTTGTAGAGTTTCACACGGGAAGAAAGAAAACCACACAGCGAGCATAGGAATCTGGCACTAACCCCCAATCCTCTTATATGTTCATTCTCTTCAGGAATCTTCCACCAGGGCATTCTACAGCTCGGGCTTGCAAGCGAATGTTCCTTTTGAACGTCATTGATGGCATCCACTACTTTCTCTATATCCACGAAGCGGTGACCAACAGAGGTTCCTGTAGAAGACTTCACAATGTCTTCAAGGTATGGTGCTACCTCGTTCTTCCTTGGTCTCAGGAGCATTACAGGAGATGAAGGTATGACATCTCGCTCATTGTTGGTCTTTTTGAGAGTAAGTCTCAAATCAGATTCATCCAATCGAAGATAGCTTGTCCCCACATTCGCTAATTCACAGGTCTCACAGATCTCGTCATCAGAGGTGGCTTGGTTCCACGCAGCCTGGCCTTTCACATATGGAATCCCTCTCACTGCTGTATTCTTCTTGAATGGCATGGTTGGTTGAGAAAAGAAAACCAAAAAAAAATCATCTATCACCAATGGATATTTCTATGAAACTGAGCCCTTCACTGCAAACAACCACAACAACAACAACAACAACAACAACAGTGCGCCCATTCCAACATGTGCGCCAGCATCAATTGTGTTTAGATTCAGAAATGCATTTTTTGAAAATTGTTTTGATAGCCCTTTCAAATTTGTTAATTTGAAAATTTGATGTAAAATGCAAAAGTAAATCTCTAAAATGTAATTGCTCCTCCCTCCCTCCCTCCCTCCCTCTTAATCTTATTCCATCTCCCTATACTGCAAATCTTAAATGTGTCTGCTGTTTCTATATATCTCTTTTTTCAATGAAATCTATACATAGCCTCATCCATGTATGTCAATTTTGTTCTTGTTTTCTTTTATACTAGTCTAGTGTGTATTCTGATCCATTTTTATATCCATTTTACCTGAGTTACACATTTCAGATCAATAATCATTCTGTTTCCATTGCAATATTCATCAAAGTGAGCATTGTTGTACTCTAATCATGATATACAGCAAATGATGTGTTTTTGTGTGTATTAGTCAATATGCATGGGGCCAATGTTTTTCTCATTACAAAAATTGTATAACTCTGTAATTCATAATAACAATATAATTGATTTACCTATAGATAATGCTTTAAAATGACAAAAAAGATTTTCATTCTGGGGTGATGTCATACTATAAAGGGCGCACGGGTGTAATTCAGGCTTTTTGACTTTTTTCTCAAAACCGCGGAGGAATAATGACGTCATTTTTTTTCAGAAAATAAATCAGAAACAATACTTAAGTTGTTATTATCTGTATTTTTATGTTGGATTTGGCATTAAGGTAATGCTATCTTCCATAATAAGCCGAAATTCTGGATAAATCTGGTAAATGATGTCTTTTTTTGATTATTCAGTGCAAAGCATGGAGATCTGGAATCCTGTAGACAAGACCAATACAAAATATGTATTCTTCATTCAAGGCTCATTTTATTAATTTTCCGCTGCATCAATTTTTTAAAAATTTTTTCTGTTGATAGATCTACCATGATATAGAGATATATCAAAAAAATAGGAAACTTCATGCAATCGTTTATATTTTATCTTGGATTGAAATTATGGTGTTTAGTGTGTAAGCCTATGGGGATAATATTTACTACCGTGTGTCCTATAGTGGAGACCACTTTATACACATATCGTATGTGTAGTCTGCTAGAGAAGTACATTTCTGTTATTATTTGAGTGTTTGGAACATGTTTATCCACAATTCTGATCACACCAGGATATAAATCGGTCAGCATGCCTATCTAAACACAATAAAATCATGTGAGGATCACTTATAATACTGTTTTTACTTCATTTTATTCCACATTTGGTCTATATGTTTAGATCTACTGCAGATCGTGCCTGGCACTGCATGCATGCCACTGGCTGGAGTATAAGGGTACAGTGACGTGACGGCCGGGAGATCTGTGTGCAGCTAGCCACTAGGTATGTATGATGTGTGCTTAACATAATTGCAACATTGTTACTGTGTGTATAGTATGTATACTACTTACTAGCAATATGGCTTCTAGAAGTTCTAGAAGAACTAGACTAGCAGATATGTCTGCAATTGAATGGTGCGGCCATTATAGCAAGCTTGTACTGGACAAAACAAGGGAAACGCCAGAAACTGAGTGCTGGGATTGGCAGGGCAGACTTGATAGAAAGTCCGGGCATGGCAAAGCCGATGTTGTAATTCCAGGGATAGGTAAGACTGTGCGCTCTGCACACAGGCTAGCCTACATGACCATGGTTCATGGTTCGTGGGACTTGCCCTCTGAGCTCGAAGTATCCCATCTTTGTGGCACGCCTTCGTGCGTGAGGTTGCAACACCTGGTATTGGAAAGCCATGAAGAAAATAAGTCCAGGCAAGTGTGTCACAATCTGCGTTTGTGCCAGGGCCATGAACCAGAATGCATATTCGTTTTGCCTGCCTGACTGGAAATCAAGTCTGCCCGGGCCTAGACCAGCTAGCTGTTGACGAGGTATGTATGTATGTATGTATGTATGTATGTATGCATGTATGTATATAAATTGATGTCAGCTTGTCTGAAATACTGTATGGGTATGAGGTTTCTTATCAATATAACCGTAACCGTAAGTTTAATAGTAAAGCTACGTGATTAACATGCCTGACTGTACATGCCTTCTCTCAAAATTCTTCCTTGATTCTTTTTCCAGTCAAATATGAATATTGTAATGCATTTGACTACAGAGGGCGACATGCAGGATTGTGAAAGTTGCATTTTTATAATAGATGGACCGTAACGGTTCCTTTTTATGGCCTCTTTAACAATCAATTGTAATCATGTCGTTTTCTTTTTGTTTTCAACAGATGAATTTGCCCGGCTGATGTGGTGAGTATTACTCAAAGTTCAAACGGGCATAATCGTGTATTAGGCTCCACCATTGCTATACTGTATACACTGACATAACCTAACCCTAATTTGGTGGCCATAGGTCAGATTTAGTGGTTTCCTTAGTGTATACAGTATAGCAGTGGTGGGGCCTAATACAAGATATTGCCCTCAAATAGATGAGTTACTTTTTTGAAGAGAAAGAAACCGTTCGAAAGTAGTTGAATAAAAACTTTACCAAGGAATGTTAGCGTGTTTCCTAGATGTCTTGTTTGCTGTGCTTCTCTTGCGCCAGTAGTCTCTCCTGGTCTGCATTTCAAGTACCTGCTTCCGAAGCCGTTTCCCACCGGTAAGTGGAACATTCGCAGCTGCTGCTTTCGCAATGATTGAAATCCCAGGACCACTGTTGGTGAGGTGGATAGCACTGGCATCTCGATGTTTGAAGTTACGAGTGAAGGTAGACGAGTGTTTAGAATTTGTAACACTGAACGCATGATGAGTAGACTCCGCTTTCTGGGTTGTCGTGAGGAGCCTGGTCTTTCTCAGCATCCGCTCTGTGAACTGTTTGGAGATTTCTGCTTTAACCCGATTTCTATCCTTGGTGTTCAACAAGACTTTCCTTTGCAGAGATTTGCTGAGGTATGGGAAATGATAATTCCCTTGGCAGACAAAGCTTGTTCCCTTGCACAGGTCATGCTGTCCAGAGTAGCAACCAAACATTGCATCGGTGCACGAATTGAGAATGTTACTGAGCTTTACTGTGTCGCTTGAATACTGTATGTGAGCACATCTCAGTTCCGCATTCACCCGGTGGACGAAGTCATCTGCCATGTTTTGTTGCTGTTTCAATCTCACTCTTGCAGTTGTGGCTGGCATCGCTTGTTTTTCCAGCTTTATGCTTGACA
This sequence comes from Echinarachnius parma, assembly GCA_037951105.1. NCBI lineage: Eukaryota > Metazoa > Echinodermata > Echinoidea > Clypeasteroida > Echinarachniidae > Echinarachnius > Echinarachnius parma. The sequence continues at coordinate 306,630 of JBAMJV010000174.1, forward strand.
GTCTGCGAGCAAGTGAGCGATTGAGATGAATAAGGCATAGATGGGACTCTGTTTCTATACCTTCTCTTTTCATGACCTCTGTGACTCCTTGTGCAAAGTGCCCATCACTGTCTGTGGTAATAGTCTTTACTCGTATCTGTTCAGGGCCTGTCAGCAGCTGCTCTGCACATTTAGCCCCGCCGGTCAGTTCGTCACCAATGTTGTCCTCATATCTAATTGTCGCTGTGCATTTGTCATGGTTTGGGCACGGTGGATTTCGGCCCTGGCTGACACATCTCTGTCCATATCTGCACAGCTTATTTGTTGCATGGTATGCTATGATGAACTTCTCAGCTGTAACATTTTCAACCACCACATCCCTAGTCTGGGTGGCAGGCTGGAAGGGGGTTCTCCGACGGCCATGACTTAGTGGGTTGTTGTATTGCCGATCTCCTTCAACAGCGATAGGTGAGTCTCTGTCTAATCCTCGGTATTCCTGAACATCTTTAACCTTCTTCCTCTTTTCCTGCATATCCCTTTGGTTGGAATCAAACATGATTTCTCCGCAAATATTGGCAGTCGACTGAAGACTTTTCATTGATGGAGATGGTGTGCTCATTGCGGTGAGCATTCGCCTTACCGCAGACCCTGCCACGCTTGTTTGATGCAGTCCAACTTGCAGCGCCATATTCGGAACTGCATGTCTTCTTCCTGGTCGGTTGCTTGGTATTTCTTTGTAGAGTTTCACACGGGAAGAAAGAAAACCACACAGCGAGCATAGGAATCTGGCACTAACCCCCAATCCTCTTATATGTTCATTCTCTTCAGGAATCTTCCACCAGGGCATTCTACAGCTCGGGCTTGCAAGCGAATGTTCCTTTTGAACGTCATTGATGGCATCCACTACTTTCTCTATATCCACGAAGCGGTGACCAACAGAGGTTCCTGTAGAAGACTTCACAATGTCTTCAAGGTATGGTGCTACCTCGTTCTTCCTTGGTCTCAGGAGCATTACAGGAGATGAAGGTATGACATCTCGCTCATTGTTGGTCTTTTTGAGAGTAAGTCTCAAATCAGATTCATCCAATCGAAGATAGCTTGTCCCCACATTCGCTAATTCACAGGTCTCACAGATCTCGTCATCAGAGGTGGCTTGGTTCCACGCAGCCTGGCCTTTCACATATGGAATCCCTCTCACTGCTGTATTCTTCTTGAATGGCATGGTTGGTTGAGAAAAGAAAACCAAAAAAAAATCATCTATCACCAATGGATATTTCTATGAAACTGAGCCCTTCACTGCAAACAACCACAACAACAACAACAACAACAACAACAGTGCGCCCATTCCAACATGTGCGCCAGCATCAATTGTGTTTAGATTCAGAAATGCATTTTTTGAAAATTGTTTTGATAGCCCTTTCAAATTTGTTAATTTGAAAATTTGATGTAAAATGCAAAAGTAAATCTCTAAAATGTAATTGCTCCTCCCTCCCTCCCTCCCTCCCTCTTAATCTTATTCCATCTCCCTATACTGCAAATCTTAAATGTGTCTGCTGTTTCTATATATCTCTTTTTTCAATGAAATCTATACATAGCCTCATCCATGTATGTCAATTTTGTTCTTGTTTTCTTTTATACTAGTCTAGTGTGTATTCTGATCCATTTTTATATCCATTTTACCTGAGTTACACATTTCAGATCAATAATCATTCTGTTTCCATTGCAATATTCATCAAAGTGAGCATTGTTGTACTCTAATCATGATATACAGCAAATGATGTGTTTTTGTGTGTATTAGTCAATATGCATGGGGCCAATGTTTTTCTCATTACAAAAATTGTATAACTCTGTAATTCATAATAACAATATAATTGATTTACCTATAGATAATGCTTTAAAATGACAAAAAAGATTTTCATTCTGGGGTGATGTCATACTATAAAGGGCGCACGGGTGTAATTCAGGCTTTTTGACTTTTTTCTCAAAACCGCGGAGGAATAATGACGTCATTTTTTTTCAGAAAATAAATCAGAAACAATACTTAAGTTGTTATTATCTGTATTTTTATGTTGGATTTGGCATTAAGGTAATGCTATCTTCCATAATAAGCCGAAATTCTGGATAAATCTGGTAAATGATGTCTTTTTTTGATTATTCAGTGCAAAGCATGGAGATCTGGAATCCTGTAGACAAGACCAATACAAAATATGTATTCTTCATTCAAGGCTCATTTTATTAATTTTCCGCTGCATCAATTTTTTAAAAATTTTTTCTGTTGATAGATCTACCATGATATAGAGATATATCAAAAAAATAGGAAACTTCATGCAATCGTTTATATTTTATCTTGGATTGAAATTATGGTGTTTAGTGTGTAAGCCTATGGGGATAATATTTACTACCGTGTGTCCTATAGTGGAGACCACTTTATACACATATCGTATGTGTAGTCTGCTAGAGAAGTACATTTCTGTTATTATTTGAGTGTTTGGAACATGTTTATCCACAATTCTGATCACACCAGGATATAAATCGGTCAGCATGCCTATCTAAACACAATAAAATCATGTGAGGATCACTTATAATACTGTTTTTACTTCATTTTATTCCACATTTGGTCTATATGTTTAGATCTACTGCAGATCGTGCCTGGCACTGCATGCATGCCACTGGCTGGAGTATAAGGGTACAGTGACGTGACGGCCGGGAGATCTGTGTGCAGCTAGCCACTAGGTATGTATGATGTGTGCTTAACATAATTGCAACATTGTTACTGTGTGTATAGTATGTATACTACTTACTAGCAATATGGCTTCTAGAAGTTCTAGAAGAACTAGACTAGCAGATATGTCTGCAATTGAATGGTGCGGCCATTATAGCAAGCTTGTACTGGACAAAACAAGGGAAACGCCAGAAACTGAGTGCTGGGATTGGCAGGGCAGACTTGATAGAAAGTCCGGGCATGGCAAAGCCGATGTTGTAATTCCAGGGATAGGTAAGACTGTGCGCTCTGCACACAGGCTAGCCTACATGACCATGGTTCATGGTTCGTGGGACTTGCCCTCTGAGCTCGAAGTATCCCATCTTTGTGGCACGCCTTCGTGCGTGAGGTTGCAACACCTGGTATTGGAAAGCCATGAAGAAAATAAGTCCAGGCAAGTGTGTCACAATCTGCGTTTGTGCCAGGGCCATGAACCAGAATGCATATTCGTTTTGCCTGCCTGACTGGAAATCAAGTCTGCCCGGGCCTAGACCAGCTAGCTGTTGACGAGGTATGTATGTATGTATGTATGTATGTATGTATGCATGTATGTATATAAATTGATGTCAGCTTGTCTGAAATACTGTATGGGTATGAGGTTTCTTATCAATATAACCGTAACCGTAAGTTTAATAGTAAAGCTACGTGATTAACATGCCTGACTGTACATGCCTTCTCTCAAAATTCTTCCTTGATTCTTTTTCCAGTCAAATATGAATATTGTAATGCATTTGACTACAGAGGGCGACATGCAGGATTGTGAAAGTTGCATTTTTATAATAGATGGACCGTAACGGTTCCTTTTTATGGCCTCTTTAACAATCAATTGTAATCATGTCGTTTTCTTTTTGTTTTCAACAGATGAATTTGCCCGGCTGATGTGGTGAGTATTACTCAAAGTTCAAACGGGCATAATCGTGTATTAGGCTCCACCATTGCTATACTGTATACACTGACATAACCTAACCCTAATTTGGTGGCCATAGGTCAGATTTAGTGGTTTCCTTAGTGTATACAGTATAGCAGTGGTGGGGCCTAATACAAGATATTGCCCTCAAATAGATGAGTTACTTTTTTGAAGAGAAAGAAACCGTTCGAAAGTAGTTGAATAAAAACTTTACCAAGGAATGTTAGCGTGTTTCAGAGTTTATTTTATTGACTTTTTAAAATTTATATAGATAGATGTATAGATACTGTAGATAGCACAAATAAATGAACTTATTCATGAGTATTTATACAAAATTGCTATACCTTCTAGTCAGCAATATCATCAATGTCACTGTCACTATCTGGCTCTACTCTGTCGTAGTTATGGTCATCTAGTACACCTGCAGAATCCCCTTCTAACTGCCCTTTGATGTATTGTGATGGCACCTTCCCCTTCCAGCATTGTTTTTTCTCATAAAGCCTGTAGCGGTAGAGGCGATGAGTTGCTCTAGATGTCTTGTTTGCTGTGCTTCTCTTGCGCCAGTAGTCTCTCCTGGTCTGCATTTCAAGTACCTGCTTCCGAAGCCGTTTCCCACCGGTAAGTGGAACATTCGCAGCTGCTGCTTTCGCAATGATTGAAATCCCAGGACCACTGTTGGTGAGGTGGATAGCACTGGCATCTCGATGTTTGAAGTTACGAGTGAAGGTAGACGAGTGTTTAGAATTTGTAACACTGAACGCATGATGAGTAGACTCCGCTTTCTGGGTTGTCGTGAGGAGCCTGGTCTTTCTCAGCATCCGCTCTGTGAACTGTTTGGAGATTTCTGCTTTAACCCGATTTCTATCCTTGGTGTTCAACAAGACTTTCCTTTGCAGAGATTTGCTGAGGTATGGGAAATGATAATTCCCTTGGCAGACAAAGCTTGTTCCCTTGCACAGGTCATGCTGTCCAGAGTAGCAACCAAACATTGCATCGGTGCACGAATTGAGAATGTTACTGAGCTTTACTGTGTCGCTTGAATACTGTATGTGAGCACATCTCAGTTCCGCATTCACCCGGTGGACGAAGTCATCTGCCATGTTTTGTTGCTGTTTCAATCTCACTCTTGCAGTTGTGGCTGGCATCGCTTGTTTTTCCAGCTTTATGCTTGACAGTCTGCGAGCAAGTGAGCGATTGAGATGAATAAGGCATAGATGGGACTCTGTTTCTATACCTTCTCTTTTCATGACCTCTGTGACTCCTTGTGCAAAGTGCCCATCACTGTCTGTGGTAATAGTCTTTACTCGTATCTGTTCAGGGCCTGTCAGCAGCTGCTCTGCACATTTAGCCCCGCCGGTCAGTTCGTCACCAATGTTGTCCTCATATCTAATTGTCGCTGTGCATTTGTCATGGTTTGGGCACGGTGGATTTCGGCCCTGGCTGACACATCTCTGTCCATATCTGCACAGCTTATTTGTTGCATGGTATGCTATGATGAACTTCTCAGCTGTAACATTTTCAACCACCACATCCCTAGTCTGGGTGGCAGGCTGGAAGGGGGTTCTCCGACGGCCATGACTTAGTGGGTTGTTGTATTGCCGATCTCCTTCAACAGCGATAGGTGAGTCTCTGTCTAATCCTCGGTATTCCTGAACATCTTTAACCTTCTTCCTCTTTTCCTGCATATCCCTTTGGTTGGAATCAAACATGATTTCTCCGCAAATATTGGCAGTCGACTGAAGACTTTTCATTGATGGAGATGGTGTGCTCATTGCGGTGAGCATTCGCCTTACCGCAGACCCTGCCACGCTTGTTTGATGCAGTCCAACTTGCAGCGCCATATTCGGAACTGCATGTCTTCTTCCTGGTCGGTTGCTTGGTATTTCTTTGTAGAGTTTCACACGGGAAGAAAGAAAACCACACAGCGAGCATAGGAATCTGGCACTAACCCCCAATCCTCTTATATGTTCATTCTCTTCAGGAATCTTCCACCAGGGCATTCTACAGCTCGGGCTTGCAAGCGAATGTTCCTTTTGAACGTCATTGATGGCATCCACTACTTTCTCTATATCCACGAAGCGGTGACCAACAGAGGTTCCTGTAGAAGACTTCACAATGTCTTCAAGGTATGGTGCTACCTCGTTCTTCCTTGGTCTCAGGAGCATTACAGGAGATGAAGGTATGACATCTCGCTCATTGTTGGTCTTTTTGAGAGTAAGTCTCAAATCAGATTCATCCAATCGAAGATAGCTTGTCCCCACATTCGCTAATTCACAGGTCTCACAGATCTCGTCATCAGAGGTGGCTTGGTTCCACGCAGCCTGGCCTTTCACATATGGAATCCCTCTCACTGCTGTATTCTTCTTGAATGGCATGGTTGGTTGAGAAAAGAAAACCAAAAAAAAATCATCTATCACCAATGGATATTTCTATGAAACTGAGCCCTTCACTGCAAACAACCACAACAACAACAACAACAACAACAACAGTGCGCCCATTCCAACATGTGCGCCAGCATCAATTGTGTTTAGATTCAGAAATGCATTTTTTGAAAATTGTTTTGATAGCCCTTTCAAATTTGTTAATTTGAAAATTTGATGTAAAATGCAAAAGTAAATCTCTAAAATGTAATTGCTCCTCCCTCCCTCCCTCCCTCCCTCTTAATCTTATTCCATCTCCCTATACTGCAAATCTTAAATGTGTCTGCTGTTTCTATATATCTCTTTTTTCAATGAAATCTATACATAGCCTCATCCATGTATGTCAATTTTGTTCTTGTTTTCTTTTATACTAGTCTAGTGTGTATTCTGATCCATTTTTATATCCATTTTACCTGAGTTACACATTTCAGATCAATAATCATTCTGTTTCCATTGCAATATTCATCAAAGTGAGCATTGTTGTACTCTAATCATGATATACAGCAAATGATGTGTTTTTGTGTGTATTAGTCAATATGCATGGGGCCAATGTTTTTCTCATTACAAAAATTGTATAACTCTGTAATTCATAATAACAATATAATTGATTTACCTATAGATAATGCTTTAAAATGACAAAAAAGATTTTCATTCTGGGGTGATGTCATACTATAAAGGGCGCACGGGTGTAATTCAGGCTTTTTGACTTTTTTCTCAAAACCGCGGAGGAATAATGACGTCATTTTTTTTCAGAAAATAAATCAGAAACAATACTTAAGTTGTTATTATCTGTATTTTTATGTTGGATTTGGCATTAAGGTAATGCTATCTTCCATAATAAGCCGAAATTCTGGATAAATCTGGTAAATGATGTCTTTTTTTGATTATTCAGTGCAAAGCATGGAGATCTGGAATCCTGTAGACAAGACCAATACAAAATATGTATTCTTCATTCAAGGCTCATTTTATTAATTTTCCGCTGCATCAATTTTTTAAAAATTTTTTCTGTTGATAGATCTACCATGATATAGAGATATATCAAAAAAATAGGAAACTTCATGCAATCGTTTATATTTTATCTTGGATTGAAATTATGGTGTTTAGTGTGTAAGCCTATGGGGATAATATTTACTACCGTGTGTCCTATAGTGGAGACCACTTTATACACATATCGTATGTGTAGTCTGCTAGAGAAGTACATTTCTGTTATTATTTGAGTGTTTGGAACATGTTTATCCACAATTCTGATCACACCAGGATATAAATCGGTCAGCATGCCTATCTAAACACAATAAAATCATGTGAGGATCACTTATAATACTGTTTTTACTTCATTTTATTCCACATTTGGTCTATATGTTTAGATCTACTGCAGATCGTGCCTGGCACTGCATGCATGCCACTGGCTGGAGTATAAGGGTACAGTGACGTGACGGCCGGGAGATCTGTGTGCAGCTAGCCACTAGGTATGTATGATGTGTGCTTAACATAATTGCAACATTGTTACTGTGTGTATAGTATGTATACTACTTACTAGCAATATGGCTTCTAGAAGTTCTAGAAGAACTAGACTAGCAGATATGTCTGCAATTGAATGGTGCGGCCATTATAGCAAGCTTGTACTGGACAAAACAAGGGAAACGCCAGAAACTGAGTGCTGGGATTGGCAGGGCAGACTTGATAGAAAGTCCGGGCATGGCAAAGCCGATGTTGTAATTCCAGGGATAGGTAAGACTGTGCGCTCTGCACACAGGCTAGCCTACATGACCATGGTTCATGGTTCGTGGGACTTGCCCTCTGAGCTCGAAGTATCCCATCTTTGTGGCACGCCTTCGTGCGTGAGGTTGCAACACCTGGTATTGGAAAGCCATGAAGAAAATAAGTCCAGGCAAGTGTGTCACAATCTGCGTTTGTGCCAGGGCCATGAACCAGAATGCATATTCGTTTTGCCTGCCTGACTGGAAATCAAGTCTGCCCGGGCCTAGACCAGCTAGCTGTTGACGAGGTATGTATGTATGTATGTATGTATGTATGTATGCATGTATGTATATAAATTGATGTCAGCTTGTCTGAAATACTGTATGGGTATGAGGTTTCTTATCAATATAACCGTAACCGTAAGTTTAATAGTAAAGCTACGTGATTAACATGCCTGACTGTACATGCCTTCTCTCAAAATTCTTCCTTGATTCTTTTTCCAGTCAAATATGAATATTGTAATGCATTTGACTACAGAGGGCGACATGCAGGATTGTGAAAGTTGCATTTTTATAATAGATGGACCGTAACGGTTCCTTTTTATGGCCTCTTTAACAATCAATTGTAATCATGTCGTTTTCTTTTTGTTTTCAACAGATGAATTTGCCCGGCTGATGTGGTGAGTATTACTCAAAGTTCAAACGGGCATAATCGTGTATTAGGCTCCACCATTGCTATACTGTATACACTGACATAACCTAACCCTAATTTGGTGGCCATAGGTCAGATTTAGTGGTTTCCTTAGTGTATACAGTATAGCAGTGGTGGGGCCTAATACAAGATATTGCCCTCAAATAGATGAGTTACTTTTTTGAAGAGAAAGAAACCGTTCGAAAGTAGTTGAATAAAAACTTTACCAAGGAATGTTAGCGTGTTTCAGAGTTTATTTTATTGACTTTTTAAAATTTATATAGATAGATGTATAGATACTGTAGATAGCACAAATAAATGAACTTATTCATGAGTATTTATACAAAATTGCTATACCTTCTAGTCAGCAATATCATCAATGTCACTGTCACTATCTGGCTCTACTCTGTCGTAGTTATGGTCATCTAGTACACCTGCAGAATCCCCTTCTAACTGCCCTTTGATGTATTGTGATGGCACCTTCCCCTTCCAGCATTGTTTTTTCTCATAAAGCCTGTAGCGGTAGAGGCGATGAGTTGCTCTAGATGTCTTGTTTGCTGTGCTTCTCTTGCGCCAGTAGTCTCTCCTGGTCTGCATTTCAAGTACCTGCTTCCGAAGCCGTTTCCCACCGGTAAGTGGAACATTCGCAGCTGCTGCTTTCGCAATGATTGAAATCCCAGGACCACTGTTGGTGAGGTGGATAGCACTGGCATCTCGATGTTTGAAGTTACGAGTGAAGGTAGACGAGTGTTTAGAATTTGTAACACTGAACGCATGATGAGTAGACTCCGCTTTCTGGGTTGTCGTGAGGAGCCTGGTCTTTCTCAGCATCCGCTCTGTGAACTGTTTGGAGATTTCTGCTTTAACCCGATTTCTATCCTTGGTGTTCAACAAGACTTTCCTTTGCAGAGATTTGCTGAGGTATGGGAAATGATAATTCCCTTGGCAGACAAAGCTTGTTCCCTTGCACAGGTCATGCTGTCCAGAGTAGCAACCAAACATTGCATCGGTGCACGAATTGAGAATGTTACTGAGCTTTACTGTGTCGCTTGAATACTGTATGTGAGCACATCTCAGTTCCGCATTCACCCGGTGGACGAAGTCATCTGCCATGTTTTGTTGCTGTTTCAATCTCACTCTTGCAGTTGTGGCTGGCATCGCTTGTTTTTCCAGCTTTATGCTTGACAGTCTGCGAGCAAGTGAGCGATTGAGATGAATAAGGCATAGATGGGACTCTGTTTCTATACCTTCTCTTTTCATGACCTCTGTGACTCCTTGTGCAAAGTGCCCATCACTGTCTGTGGTAATAGTCTTTACTCGTATCTGTTCAGGGCCTGTCAGCAGCTGCTCTGCACATTTAGCCCCGCCGGTCAGTTCGTCACCAATGTTGTCCTCATATCTAATTGTCGCTGTGCATTTGTCATGGTTTGGGCACGGTGGATTTCGGCCCTGGCTGACACATCTCTGTCCATATCTGCACAGCTTATTTGTTGCATGGTATGCTATGATGAACTTCTCAGCTGTAACATTTTCAACCACCACATCCCTAGTCTGGGTGGCAGGCTGGAAGGGGGTTCTCCGACGGCCATGACTTAGTGGGTTGTTGTATTGCCGATCTCCTTCAACAGCGATAGGTGAGTCTCTGTCTAATCCTCGGTATTCCTGAACATCTTTAACCTTCTTCCTCTTTTCCTGCATATCCCTTTGGTTGGAATCAAACATGATTTCTCCGCAAATATTGGCAGTCGACTGAAGACTTTTCATTGATGGAGATGGTGTGCTCATTGCGGTGAGCATTCGCCTTACCGCAGACCCTGCCACGCTTGTTTGATGCAGTCCAACTTGCAGCGCCATATTCGGAACTGCATGTCTTCTTCCTGGTCGGTTGCTTGGTATTTCTTTGTAGAGTTTCACACGGGAAGAAAGAAAACCACACAGCGAGCATAGGAATCTGGCACTAACCCCCAATCCTCTTATATGTTCATTCTCTTCAGGAATCTTCCACCAGGGCATTCTACAGCTCGGGCTTGCAAGCGAATGTTCCTTTTGAACGTCATTGATGGCATCCACTACTTTCTCTATATCCACGAAGCGGTGACCAACAGAGGTTCCTGTAGAAGACTTCACAATGTCTTCAAGGTATGGTGCTACCTCGTTCTTCCTTGGTCTCAGGAGCATTACAGGAGATGAAGGTATGACATCTCGCTCATTGTTGGTCTTTTTGAGAGTAAGTCTCAAATCAGATTCATCCAATCGAAGATAGCTTGTCCCCACATTCGCTAATTCACAGGTCTCACAGATCTCGTCATCAGAGGTGGCTTGGTTCCACGCAGCCTGGCCTTTCACATATGGAATCCCTCTCACTGCTGTATTCTTCTTGAATGGCATGGTTGGTTGAGAAAAGAAAACCAAAAAAAAATCATCTATCACCAATGGATATTTCTATGAAACTGAGCCCTTCACTGCAAACAACCACAACAACAACAACAACAACAACAACAGTGCGCCCATTCCAACATGTGCGCCAGCATCAATTGTGTTTAGATTCAGAAATGCATTTTTTGAAAATTGTTTTGATAGCCCTTTCAAATTTGTTAATTTGAAAATTTGATGTAAAATGCAAAAGTAAATCTCTAAAATGTAATTGCTCCTCCCTCCCTCCCTCCCTCCCTCTTAATCTTATTCCATCTCCCTATACTGCAAATCTTAAATGTGTCTGCTGTTTCTATATATCTCTTTTTTCAATGAAATCTATACATAGCCTCATCCATGTATGTCAATTTTGTTCTTGTTTTCTTTTATACTAGTCTAGTGTGTATTCTGATCCATTTTTATATCCATTTTACCTGAGTTACACATTTCAGATCAATAATCATTCTGTTTCCATTGCAATATTCATCAAAGTGAGCATTGTTGTACTCTAATCATGATATACAGCAAATGATGTGTTTTTGTGTGTATTAGTCAATATGCATGGGGCCAATGTTTTTCTCATTACAAAAATTGTATAACTCTGTAATTCATAATAACAATATAATTGATTTACCTATAGATAATGCTTTAAAATGACAAAAAAGATTTTCATTCTGGGGTGATGTCATACTATAAAGGGCGCACGGGTGTAATTCAGGCTTTTTGACTTTTTTCTCAAAACCGCGGAGGAATAATGACGTCATTTTTTTTCAGAAAATAAATCAGAAACAATACTTAAGTTGTTATTATCTGTATTTTTATGTTGGATTTGGCATTAAGGTAATGCTATCTTCCATAATAAGCCGAAATTCTGGATAAATCTGGTAAATGATGTCTTTTTTTGATTATTCAGTGCAAAGCATGGAGATCTGGAATCCTGTAGACAAGACCAATACAAAATATGTATTCTTCATTCAAGGCTCATTTTATTAATTTTCCGCTGCATCAATTTTTTAAAAATTTTTTCTGTTGATAGATCTACCATGATATAGAGATATATCAAAAAAATAGGAAACTTCATGCAATCGTTTATATTTTATCTTGGATTGAAATTATGGTGTTTAGTGTGTAAGCCTATGGGGATAATATTTACTACCGTGTGTCCTATAGTGGAGACCACTTTATACACATATCGTATGTGTAGTCTGCTAGAGAAGTACATTTCTGTTATTATTTGAGTGTTTGGAACATGTTTATCCACAATTCTGATCACACCAGGATATAAATCGGTCAGCATGCCTATCTAAACACAATAAAATCATGTGAGGATCACTTATAATACTGTTTTTACTTCATTTTATTCCACATTTGGTCTATATGTTTAGATCTACTGCAGATCGTGCCTGGCACTGCATGCATGCCACTGGCTGGAGTATAAGGGTACAGTGACGTGACGGCCGGGAGATCTGTGTGCAGCTAGCCACTAGGTATGTATGATGTGTGCTTAACATAATTGCAACATTGTTACTGTGTGTATAGTATGTATACTACTTACTAGCAATATGGCTTCTAGAAGTTCTAGAAGAACTAGACTAGCAGATATGTCTGCAATTGAATGGTGCGGCCATTATAGCAAGCTTGTACTGGACAAAACAAGGGAAACGCCAGAAACTGAGTGCTGGGATTGGCAGGGCAGACTTGATAGAAAGTCCGGGCATGGCAAAGCCGATGTTGTAATTCCAGGGATAGGTAAGACTGTGCGCTCTGCACACAGGCTAGCCTACATGACCATGGTTCATGGTTCGTGGGACTTGCCCTCTGAGCTCGAAGTATCCCATCTTTGTGGCACGCCTTCGTGCGTGAGGTTGCAACACCTGGTATTGGAAAGCCATGAAGAAAATAAGTCCAGGCAAGTGTGTCACAATCTGCGTTTGTGCCAGGGCCATGAACCAGAATGCATATTCGTTTTGCCTGCCTGACTGGAAATCAAGTCTGCCCGGGCCTAGACCAGCTAGCTGTTGACGAGGTATGTATGTATGTATGTATGTATGTATGTATGCATGTATGTATATAAATTGATGTCAGCTTGTCTGAAATACTGTATGGGTATGAGGTTTCTTATCAATATAACCGTAACCGTAAGTTTAATAGTAAAGCTACGTGATTAACATGCCTGACTGTACATGCCTTCTCTCAAAATTCTTCCTTGATTCTTTTTCCAGTCAAATATGAATATTGTAATGCATTTGACTACAGAGGGCGACATGCAGGATTGTGAAAGTTGCATTTTTATAATAGATGGACCGTAACGGTTCCTTTTTATGGCCTCTTTAACAATCAATTGTAATCATGTCGTTTTCTTTTTGTTTTCAACAGATGAATTTGCCCGGCTGATGTGGTGAGTATTACTCAAAGTTCAAACGGGCATAATCGTGTATTAGGCTCCACCATTGCTATACTGTATACACTGACATAACCTAACCCTAATTTGGTGGCCATAGGTCAGATTTAGTGGTTTCCTTAGTGTATACAGTATAGCAGTGGTGGGGCCTAATACAAGATATTGCCCTCAAATAGATGAGTTACTTTTTTGAAGAGAAAGAAACCGTTCGAAAGTAGTTGAATAAAAACTTTACCAAGGAATGTTAGCGTGTTTCAGAGTTTATTTTATTGACTTTTTAAAATTTATATAGATAGATGTATAGATACTGTAGATAGCACAAATAAATGAACTTATTCATGAGTATTTATACAAAATTGCTATACCTTCTAGTCAGCAATATCATCAATGTCACTGTCACTATCTGGCTCTACTCTGTCGTAGTTATGGTCATCTAGTACACCTGCAGAATCCCCTTCTAACTGCCCTTTGATGTATTGTGATGGCACCTTCCCCTTCCAGCATTGTTTTTTCTCATAAAGCCTGTAGCGGTAGAGGCGATGAGTTGCTCTAGATGTCTTGTTTGCTGTGCTTCTCTTGCGCCAGTAGTCTCTCCTGGTCTGCATTTCAAGTACCTGCTTCCGAAGCCGTTTCCCACCGGTAAGTGGAACATTCGCAGCTGCTGCTTTCGCAATGATTGAAATCCCAGGACCACTGTTGGTGAGGTGGATAGCACTGGCATCTCGATGTTTGAAGTTACGAGTGAAGGTAGACGAGTGTTTAGAATTTGTAACACTGAACGCATGATGAGTAGACTCCGCTTTCTGGGTTGTCGTGAGGAGCCTGGTCTTTCTCAGCATCCGCTCTGTGAACTGTTTGGAGATTTCTGCTTTAACCCGATTTCTATCCTTGGTGTTCAACAAGACTTTCCTTTGCAGAGATTTGCTGAGGTATGGGAAATGATAATTCCCTTGGCAGACAAAGCTTGTTCCCTTGCACAGGTCATGCTGTCCAGAGTAGCAACCAAACATTGCATCGGTGCACGAATTGAGAATGTTACTGAGCTTTACTGTGTCGCTTGAATACTGTATGTGAGCACATCTCAGTTCCGCATTCACCCGGTGGACGAAGTCATCTGCCATGTTTTGTTGCTGTTTCAATCTCACTCTTGCAGTTGTGGCTGGCATCGCTTGTTTTTCCAGCTTTATGCTTGACAGTCTGCGAGCAAGTGAGCGATTGAGATGAATAAGGCATAGATGGGACTCTGTTTCTATACCTTCTCTTTTCATGACCTCTGTGACTCCTTGTGCAAAGTGCCCATCACTGTCTGTGGTAATAGTCTTTACTCGTATCTGTTCAGGGCCTGTCAGCAGCTGCTCTGCACATTTAGCCCCGCCGGTCAGTTCGTCACCAATGTTGTCCTCATATCTAATTGTCGCTGTGCATTTGTCATGGTTTGGGCACGGTGGATTTCGGCCCTGGCTGACACATCTCTGTCCATATCTGCACAGCTTATTTGTTGCATGGTATGCTATGATGAACTTCTCAGCTGTAACATTTTCAACCACCACATCCCTAGTCTGGGTGGCAGGCTGGAAGGGGGTTCTCCGACGGCCATGACTTAGTGGGTTGTTGTATTGCCGATCTCCTTCAACAGCGATAGGTGAGTCTCTGTCTAATCCTCGGTATTCCTGAACATCTTTAACCTTCTTCCTCTTTTCCTGCATATCCCTTTGGTTGGAATCAAACATGATTTCTCCGCAAATATTGGCAGTCGACTGAAGACTTTTCATTGATGGAGATGGTGTGCTCATTGCGGTGAGCATTCGCCTTACCGCAGACCCTGCCACGCTTGTTTGATGCAGTCCAACTTGCAGCGCCATATTCGGAACTGCATGTCTTCTTCCTGGTCGGTTGCTTGGTATTTCTTTGTAGAGTTTCACACGGGAAGAAAGAAAACCACACAGCGAGCATAGGAATCTGGCACTAACCCCCAATCCTCTTATATGTTCATTCTCTTCAGGAATCTTCCACCAGGGCATTCTACAGCTCGGGCTTGCAAGCGAATGTTCCTTTTGAACGTCATTGATGGCATCCACTACTTTCTCTATATCCACGAAGCGGTGACCAACAGAGGTTCCTGTAGAAGACTTCACAATGTCTTCAAGGTATGGTGCTACCTCGTTCTTCCTTGGTCTCAGGAGCATTACAGGAGATGAAGGTATGACATCTCGCTCATTGTTGGTCTTTTTGAGAGTAAGTCTCAAATCAGATTCATCCAATCGAAGATAGCTTGTCCCCACATTCGCTAATTCACAGGTCTCACAGATCTCGTCATCAGAGGTGGCTTGGTTCCACGCAGCCTGGCCTTTCACATATGGAATCCCTCTCACTGCTGTATTCTTCTTGAATGGCATGGTTGGTTGAGAAAAGAAAACCAAAAAAAAATCATCTATCACCAATGGATATTTCTATGAAACTGAGCCCTTCACTGCAAACAACCACAACAACAACAACAACAACAACAACAGTGCGCCCATTCCAACATGTGCGCCAGCATCAATTGTGTTTAGATTCAGAAATGCATTTTTTGAAAATTGTTTTGATAGCCCTTTCAAATTTGTTAATTTGAAAATTTGATGTAAAATGCAAAAGTAAATCTCTAAAATGTAATTGCTCCTCCCTCCCTCCCTCCCTCCCTCTTAATCTTATTCCATCTCCCTATACTGCAAATCTTAAATGTGTCTGCTGTTTCTATATATCTCTTTTTTCAATGAAATCTATACATAGCCTCATCCATGTATGTCAATTTTGTTCTTGTTTTCTTTTATACTAGTCTAGTGTGTATTCTGATCCATTTTTATATCCATTTTACCTGAGTTACACATTTCAGATCAATAATCATTCTGTTTCCATTGCAATATTCATCAAAGTGAGCATTGTTGTACTCTAATCATGATATACAGCAAATGATGTGTTTTTGTGTGTATTAGTCAATATGCATGGGGCCAATGTTTTTCTCATTACAAAAATTGTATAACTCTGTAATTCATAATAACAATATAATTGATTTACCTATAGATAATGCTTTAAAATGACAAAAAAGATTTTCATTCTGGGGTGATGTCATACTATAAAGGGCGCACGGGTGTAATTCAGGCTTTTTGACTTTTTTCTCAAAACCGCGGAGGAATAATGACGTCATTTTTTTTCAGAAAATAAATCAGAAACAATACTTAAGTTGTTATTATCTGTATTTTTATGTTGGATTTGGCATTAAGGTAATGCTATCTTCCATAATAAGCCGAAATTCTGGATAAATCTGGTAAATGATGTCTTTTTTTGATTATTCAGTGCAAAGCATGGAGATCTGGAATCCTGTAGACAAGACCAATACAAAATATGTATTCTTCATTCAAGGCTCATTTTATTAATTTTCCGCTGCATCAATTTTTTAAAAATTTTTTCTGTTGATAGATCTACCATGATATAGAGATATATCAAAAAAATAGGAAACTTCATGCAATCGTTTATATTTTATCTTGGATTGAAATTATGGTGTTTAGTGTGTAAGCCTATGGGGATAATATTTACTACCGTGTGTCCTATAGTGGAGACCACTTTATACACATATCGTATGTGTAGTCTGCTAGAGAAGTACATTTCTGTTATTATTTGAGTGTTTGGAACATGTTTATCCACAATTCTGATCACACCAGGATATAAATCGGTCAGCATGCCTATCTAAACACAATAAAATCATGTGAGGATCACTTATAATACTGTTTTTACTTCATTTTATTCCACATTTGGTCTATATGTTTAGATCTACTGCAGATCGTGCCTGGCACTGCATGCATGCCACTGGCTGGAGTATAAGGGTACAGTGACGTGACGGCCGGGAGATCTGTGTGCAGCTAGCCACTAGGTATGTATGATGTGTGCTTAACATAATTGCAACATTGTTACTGTGTGTATAGTATGTATACTACTTACTAGCAATATGGCTTCTAGAAGTTCTAGAAGAACTAGACTAGCAGATATGTCTGCAATTGAATGGTGCGGCCATTATAGCAAGCTTGTACTGGACAAAACAAGGGAAACGCCAGAAACTGAGTGCTGGGATTGGCAGGGCAGACTTGATAGAAAGTCCGGGCATGGCAAAGCCGATGTTGTAATTCCAGGGATAGGTAAGACTGTGCGCTCTGCACACAGGCTAGCCTACATGACCATGGTTCATGGTTCGTGGGACTTGCCCTCTGAGCTCGAAGTATCCCATCTTTGTGGCACGCCTTCGTGCGTGAGGTTGCAACACCTGGTATTGGAAAGCCATGAAGAAAATAAGTCCAGGCAAGTGTGTCACAATCTGCGTTTGTGCCAGGGCCATGAACCAGAATGCATATTCGTTTTGCCTGCCTGACTGGAAATCAAGTCTGCCCGGGCCTAGACCAGCTAGCTGTTGACGAGGTATGTATGTATGTATGTATGTATGTATGTATGCATGTATGTATATAAATTGATGTCAGCTTGTCTGAAATACTGTATGGGTATGAGGTTTCTTATCAATATAACCGTAACCGTAAGTTTAATAGTAAAGCTACGTGATTAACATGCCTGACTGTACATGCCTTCTCTCAAAATTCTTCCTTGATTCTTTTTCCAGTCAAATATGAATATTGTAATGCATTTGACTACAGAGGGCGACATGCAGGATTGTGAAAGTTGCATTTTTATAATAGATGGACCGTAACGGTTCCTTTTTATGGCCTCTTTAACAATCAATTGTAATCATGTCGTTTTCTTTTTGTTTTCAACAGATGAATTTGCCCGGCTGATGTGGTGAGTATTACTCAAAGTTCAAACGGGCATAATCGTGTATTAGGCTCCACCATTGCTATACTGTATACACTGACATAACCTAACCCTAATTTGGTGGCCATAGGTCAGATTTAGTGGTTTCCTTAGTGTATACAGTATAGCAGTGGTGGGGCCTAATACAAGATATTGCCCTCAAATAGATGAGTTACTTTTTTGAAGAGAAAGAAACCGTTCGAAAGTAGTTGAATAAAAACTTTACCAAGGAATGTTAGCGTGTTTCAGAGTTTATTTTATTGACTTTTTAAAATTTATATAGATAGATGTATAGATACTGTAGATAGCACAAATAAATGAACTTATTCATGAGTATTTATACAAAATTGAGTATTGAGCTGCTTTCGCAATGATTGAAATCCCAGGACCACTGTTGGTGAGGTGGATAGCACTGGCATCTCGATGTTTGAAGTTACGAGTGAAGGTAGACGAGTGTTTAGAATTTGTAACACTGAACGCATGATGAGTAGACTCCGCTTTCTGGGTTGTCGTGAGGAGCCTGGTCTTTCTCAGCATCCGCTCTGTGAACTGTTTGGAGATTTCTGCTTTAACCCGATTTCTATCCTTGGTGTTCAACAAGACTTTCCTTTGCAGAGATTTGCTGAGGTATGGGAAATGATAATTCCCTTGGCAGACAAAGCTTGTTCCCTTGCACAGGTCATGCTGTCCAGAGTAGCAACCAAACATTGCATCGGTGCACGAATTGAGAATGTTACTGAGCTTTACTGTGTCGCTTGAATACTGTATGTGAGCACATCTCAGTTCCGCATTCACCCGGTGGACGAAGTCATCTGCCATGTTTTGTTGCTGTTTCAATCTCACTCTTGCAGTTGTGGCTGGCATCGCTTGTTTTTCCAGCTTTATGCTTGACAGTCTGCGAGCAAGTGAGCGATTGAGATGAATAAGGCATAGATGGGACTCTGTTTCTATACCTTCTCTTTTCATGACCTCTGTGACTCCTTGTGCAAAGTGCCCATCACTGTCTGTGGTAATAGTCTTTACTCGTATCTGTTCAGGGCCTGTCAGCAGCTGCTCTGCACATTTAGCCCCGCCGGTCAGTTCGTCACCAATGTTGTCCTCATATCTAATTGTCGCTGTGCATTTGTCATGGTTTGGGCACGGTGGATTTCGGCCCTGGCTGACACATCTCTGTCCATATCTGCACAGCTTATTTGTTGCATGGTATGCTATGATGAACTTCTCAGCTGTAACATTTTCAACCACCACATCCCTAGTCTGGGTGGCAGGCTGGAAGGGGGTTCTCCGACGGCCATGACTTAGTGGGTTGTTGTATTGCCGATCTCCTTCAACAGCGATAGGTGAGTCTCTGTCTAATCCTCGGTATTCCTGAACATCTTTAACCTTCTTCCTCTTTTCCTGCATATCCCTTTGGTTGGAATCAAACATGATTTCTCCGCAAATATTGGCAGTCGACTGAAGACTTTTCATTGATGGAGATGGTGTGCTCATTGCGGTGAGCATTCGCCTTACCGCAGACCCTGCCACGCTTGTTTGATGCAGTCCAACTTGCAGCGCCATATTCGGAACTGCATGTCTTCTTCCTGGTCGGTTGCTTGGTATTTCTTTGTAGAGTTTCACACGGGAAGAAAGAAAACCACACAGCGAGCATAGGAATCTG
Organism: Echinarachnius parma; assembly: GCA_037951105.1. Classification (NCBI taxonomy): domain Eukaryota; kingdom Metazoa; phylum Echinodermata; class Echinoidea; order Clypeasteroida; family Echinarachniidae; genus Echinarachnius; species Echinarachnius parma. Next base: position 326,388 of record JBAMJV010000174.1, read on the forward strand.
GCACTAACCCCCAATCCTCTTATATGTTCATTCTCTTCAGGAATCTTCCACCAGGGCATTCTACAGCTCGGGCTTGCAAGCGAATGTTCCTTTTGAACGTCATTGATGGCATCCACTACTTTCTCTATATCCACGAAGCGGTGACCAACAGAGGTTCCTGTAGAAGACTTCACAATGTCTTCAAGGTATGGTGCTACCTCGTTCTTCCTTGGTCTCAGGAGCATTACAGGAGATGAAGGTATGACATCTCGCTCATTGTTGGTCTTTTTGAGAGTAAGTCTCAAATCAGATTCATCCAATCGAAGATAGCTTGTCCCCACATTCGCTAATTCACAGGTCTCACAGATCTCGTCATCAGAGGTGGCTTGGTTCCACGCAGCCTGGCCTTTCACATATGGAATCCCTCTCACTGCTGTATTCTTCTTGAATGGCATGGTTGGTTGAGAAAAGAAAACCAAAAAAAAATCATCTATCACCAATGGATATTTCTATGAAACTGAGCCCTTCACTGCAAACAACCACAACAACAACAACAACAACAACAACAGTGCGCCCATTCCAACATGTGCGCCAGCATCAATTGTGTTTAGATTCAGAAATGCATTTTTTGAAAATTGTTTTGATAGCCCTTTCAAATTTGTTAATTTGAAAATTTGATGTAAAATGCAAAAGTAAATCTCTAAAATGTAATTGCTCCTCCCTCCCTCCCTCCCTCCCTCTTAATCTTATTCCATCTCCCTATACTGCAAATCTTAAATGTGTCTGCTGTTTCTATATATCTCTTTTTTCAATGAAATCTATACATAGCCTCATCCATGTATGTCAATTTTGTTCTTGTTTTCTTTTATACTAGTCTAGTGTGTATTCTGATCCATTTTTATATCCATTTTACCTGAGTTACACATTTCAGATCAATAATCATTCTGTTTCCATTGCAATATTCATCAAAGTGAGCATTGTTGTACTCTAATCATGATATACAGCAAATGATGTGTTTTTGTGTGTATTAGTCAATATGCATGGGGCCAATGTTTTTCTCATTACAAAAATTGTATAACTCTGTAATTCATAATAACAATATAATTGATTTACCTATAGATAATGCTTTAAAATGACAAAAAAGATTTTCATTCTGGGGTGATGTCATACTATAAAGGGCGCACGGGTGTAATTCAGGCTTTTTGACTTTTTTCTCAAAACCGCGGAGGAATAATGACGTCATTTTTTTTCAGAAAATAAATCAGAAACAATACTTAAGTTGTTATTATCTGTATTTTTATGTTGGATTTGGCATTAAGGTAATGCTATCTTCCATAATAAGCCGAAATTCTGGATAAATCTGGTAAATGATGTCTTTTTTTGATTATTCAGTGCAAAGCATGGAGATCTGGAATCCTGTAGACAAGACCAATACAAAATATGTATTCTTCATTCAAGGCTCATTTTATTAATTTTCCGCTGCATCAATTTTTTAAAAATTTTTTCTGTTGATAGATCTACCATGATATAGAGATATATCAAAAAAATAGGAAACTTCATGCAATCGTTTATATTTTATCTTGGATTGAAATTATGGTGTTTAGTGTGTAAGCCTATGGGGATAATATTTACTACCGTGTGTCCTATAGTGGAGACCACTTTATACACATATCGTATGTGTAGTCTGCTAGAGAAGTACATTTCTGTTATTATTTGAGTGTTTGGAACATGTTTATCCACAATTCTGATCACACCAGGATATAAATCGGTCAGCATGCCTATCTAAACACAATAAAATCATGTGAGGATCACTTATAATACTGTTTTTACTTCATTTTATTCCACATTTGGTCTATATGTTTAGATCTACTGCAGATCGTGCCTGGCACTGCATGCATGCCACTGGCTGGAGTATAAGGGTACAGTGACGTGACGGCCGGGAGATCTGTGTGCAGCTAGCCACTAGGTATGTATGATGTGTGCTTAACATAATTGCAACATTGTTACTGTGTGTATAGTATGTATACTACTTACTAGCAATATGGCTTCTAGAAGTTCTAGAAGAACTAGACTAGCAGATATGTCTGCAATTGAATGGTGCGGCCATTATAGCAAGCTTGTACTGGACAAAACAAGGGAAACGCCAGAAACTGAGTGCTGGGATTGGCAGGGCAGACTTGATAGAAAGTCCGGGCATGGCAAAGCCGATGTTGTAATTCCAGGGATAGGTAAGACTGTGCGCTCTGCACACAGGCTAGCCTACATGACCATGGTTCATGGTTCGTGGGACTTGCCCTCTGAGCTCGAAGTATCCCATCTTTGTGGCACGCCTTCGTGCGTGAGGTTGCAACACCTGGTATTGGAAAGCCATGAAGAAAATAAGTCCAGGCAAGTGTGTCACAATCTGCGTTTGTGCCAGGGCCATGAACCAGAATGCATATTCGTTTTGCCTGCCTGACTGGAAATCAAGTCTGCCCGGGCCTAGACCAGCTAGCTGTTGACGAGGTATGTATGTATGTATGTATGTATGTATGTATGCATGTATGTATATAAATTGATGTCAGCTTGTCTGAAATACTGTATGGGTATGAGGTTTCTTATCAATATAACCGTAACCGTAAGTTTAATAGTAAAGCTACGTGATTAACATGCCTGACTGTACATGCCTTCTCTCAAAATTCTTCCTTGATTCTTTTTCCAGTCAAATATGAATATTGTAATGCATTTGACTACAGAGGGCGACATGCAGGATTGTGAAAGTTGCATTTTTATAATAGATGGACCGTAACGGTTCCTTTTTATGGCCTCTTTAACAATCAATTGTAATCATGTCGTTTTCTTTTTGTTTTCAACAGATGAATTTGCCCGGCTGATGTGGTGAGTATTACTCAAAGTTCAAACGGGCATAATCGTGTATTAGGCTCCACCATTGCTATACTGTATACACTGACATAACCTAACCCTAATTTGGTGGCCATAGGTCAGATTTAGTGGTTTCCTTAGTGTATACAGTATAGCAGTGGTGGGGCCTAATACAAGATATTGCCCTCAAATAGATGAGTTACTTTTTTGAAGAGAAAGAAACCGTTCGAAAGTAGTTGAATAAAAACTTTACCAAGGAATGTTAGCGTGTTTCAGAGTTTATTTTATTGACTTTTTAAAATTTATATAGATAGATGTATAGATACTGTAGATAGCACAAATAAATGAACTTATTCATGAGTATTTATACAAAATTGCTATACCTTCTAGTCAGCAATATCATCAATGTCACTGTCACTATCTGGCTCTACTCTGTCGTAGTTATGGTCATCTAGTACACCTGCAGAATCCCCTTCTAACTGCCCTTTGATGTATTGTGATGGCACCTTCCCCTTCCAGCATTGTTTTTTCTCATAAAGCCTGTAGCGGTAGAGGCGATGAGTTGCTCTAGATGTCTTGTTTGCTGTGCTTCTCTTGCGCCAGTAGTCTCTCCTGGTCTGCATTTCAAGTACCTGCTTCCGAAGCCGTTTCCCACCGGTAAGTGGAACATTCGCAGCTGCTGCTTTCGCAATGATTGAAATCCCAGGACCACTGTTGGTGAGGTGGATAGCACTGGCATCTCGATGTTTGAAGTTACGAGTGAAGGTAGACGAGTGTTTAGAATTTGTAACACTGAACGCATGATGAGTAGACTCCGCTTTCTGGGTTGTCGTGAGGAGCCTGGTCTTTCTCAGCATCCGCTCTGTGAACTGTTTGGAGATTTCTGCTTTAACCCGATTTCTATCCTTGGTGTTCAACAAGACTTTCCTTTGCAGAGATTTGCTGAGGTATGGGAAATGATAATTCCCTTGGCAGACAAAGCTTGTTCCCTTGCACAGGTCATGCTGTCCAGAGTAGCAACCAAACATTGCATCGGTGCACGAATTGAGAATGTTACTGAGCTTTACTGTGTCGCTTGAATACTGTATGTGAGCACATCTCAGTTCCGCATTCACCCGGTGGACGAAGTCATCTGCCATGTTTTGTTGCTGTTTCAATCTCACTCTTGCAGTTGTGGCTGGCATCGCTTGTTTTTCCAGCTTTATGCTTGACAGTCTGCGAGCAAGTGAGCGATTGAGATGAATAAGGCATAGATGGGACTCTGTTTCTATACCTTCTCTTTTCATGACCTCTGTGACTCCTTGTGCAAAGTGCCCATCACTGTCTGTGGTAATAGTCTTTACTCGTATCTGTTCAGGGCCTGTCAGCAGCTGCTCTGCACATTTAGCCCCGCCGGTCAGTTCGTCACCAATGTTGTCCTCATATCTAATTGTCGCTGTGCATTTGTCATGGTTTGGGCACGGTGGATTTCGGCCCTGGCTGACACATCTCTGTCCATATCTGCACAGCTTATTTGTTGCATGGTATGCTATGATGAACTTCTCAGCTGTAACATTTTCAACCACCACATCCCTAGTCTGGGTGGCAGGCTGGAAGGGGGTTCTCCGACGGCCATGACTTAGTGGGTTGTTGTATTGCCGATCTCCTTCAACAGCGATAGGTGAGTCTCTGTCTAATCCTCGGTATTCCTGAACATCTTTAACCTTCTTCCTCTTTTCCTGCATATCCCTTTGGTTGGAATCAAACATGATTTCTCCGCAAATATTGGCAGTCGACTGAAGACTTTTCATTGATGGAGATGGTGTGCTCATTGCGGTGAGCATTCGCCTTACCGCAGACCCTGCCACGCTTGTTTGATGCAGTCCAACTTGCAGCGCCATATTCGGAACTGCATGTCTTCTTCCTGGTCGGTTGCTTGGTATTTCTTTGTAGAGTTTCACACGGGAAGAAAGAAAACCACACAGCGAGCATAGGAATCTGGCACTAACCCCCAATCCTCTTATATGTTCATTCTCTTCAGGAATCTTCCACCAGGGCATTCTACAGCTCGGGCTTGCAAGCGAATGTTCCTTTTGAACGTCATTGATGGCATCCACTACTTTCTCTATATCCACGAAGCGGTGACCAACAGAGGTTCCTGTAGAAGACTTCACAATGTCTTCAAGGTATGGTGCTACCTCGTTCTTCCTTGGTCTCAGGAGCATTACAGGAGATGAAGGTATGACATCTCGCTCATTGTTGGTCTTTTTGAGAGTAAGTCTCAAATCAGATTCATCCAATCGAAGATAGCTTGTCCCCACATTCGCTAATTCACAGGTCTCACAGATCTCGTCATCAGAGGTGGCTTGGTTCCACGCAGCCTGGCCTTTCACATATGGAATCCCTCTCACTGCTGTATTCTTCTTGAATGGCATGGTTGGTTGAGAAAAGAAAACCAAAAAAAAATCATCTATCACCAATGGATATTTCTATGAAACTGAGCCCTTCACTGCAAACAACCACAACAACAACAACAACAACAACAACAGTGCGCCCATTCCAACATGTGCGCCAGCATCAATTGTGTTTAGATTCAGAAATGCATTTTTTGAAAATTGTTTTGATAGCCCTTTCAAATTTGTTAATTTGAAAATTTGATGTAAAATGCAAAAGTAAATCTCTAAAATGTAATTGCTCCTCCCTCCCTCCCTCCCTCCCTCTTAATCTTATTCCATCTCCCTATACTGCAAATCTTAAATGTGTCTGCTGTTTCTATATATCTCTTTTTTCAATGAAATCTATACATAGCCTCATCCATGTATGTCAATTTTGTTCTTGTTTTCTTTTATACTAGTCTAGTGTGTATTCTGATCCATTTTTATATCCATTTTACCTGAGTTACACATTTCAGATCAATAATCATTCTGTTTCCATTGCAATATTCATCAAAGTGAGCATTGTTGTACTCTAATCATGATATACAGCAAATGATGTGTTTTTGTGTGTATTAGTCAATATGCATGGGGCCAATGTTTTTCTCATTACAAAAATTGTATAACTCTGTAATTCATAATAACAATATAATTGATTTACCTATAGATAATGCTTTAAAATGACAAAAAAGATTTTCATTCTGGGGTGATGTCATACTATAAAGGGCGCACGGGTGTAATTCAGGCTTTTTGACTTTTTTCTCAAAACCGCGGAGGAATAATGACGTCATTTTTTTTCAGAAAATAAATCAGAAACAATACTTAAGTTGTTATTATCTGTATTTTTATGTTGGATTTGGCATTAAGGTAATGCTATCTTCCATAATAAGCCGAAATTCTGGATAAATCTGGTAAATGATGTCTTTTTTTGATTATTCAGTGCAAAGCATGGAGATCTGGAATCCTGTAGACAAGACCAATACAAAATATGTATTCTTCATTCAAGGCTCATTTTATTAATTTTCCGCTGCATCAATTTTTTAAAAATTTTTTCTGTTGATAGATCTACCATGATATAGAGATATATCAAAAAAATAGGAAACTTCATGCAATCGTTTATATTTTATCTTGGATTGAAATTATGGTGTTTAGTGTGTAAGCCTATGGGGATAATATTTACTACCGTGTGTCCTATAGTGGAGACCACTTTATACACATATCGTATGTGTAGTCTGCTAGAGAAGTACATTTCTGTTATTATTTGAGTGTTTGGAACATGTTTATCCACAATTCTGATCACACCAGGATATAAATCGGTCAGCATGCCTATCTAAACACAATAAAATCATGTGAGGATCACTTATAATACTGTTTTTACTTCATTTTATTCCACATTTGGTCTATATGTTTAGATCTACTGCAGATCGTGCCTGGCACTGCATGCATGCCACTGGCTGGAGTATAAGGGTACAGTGACGTGACGGCCGGGAGATCTGTGTGCAGCTAGCCACTAGGTATGTATGATGTGTGCTTAACATAATTGCAACATTGTTACTGTGTGTATAGTATGTATACTACTTACTAGCAATATGGCTTCTAGAAGTTCTAGAAGAACTAGACTAGCAGATATGTCTGCAATTGAATGGTGCGGCCATTATAGCAAGCTTGTACTGGACAAAACAAGGGAAACGCCAGAAACTGAGTGCTGGGATTGGCAGGGCAGACTTGATAGAAAGTCCGGGCATGGCAAAGCCGATGTTGTAATTCCAGGGATAGGTAAGACTGTGCGCTCTGCACACAGGCTAGCCTACATGACCATGGTTCATGGTTCGTGGGACTTGCCCTCTGAGCTCGAAGTATCCCATCTTTGTGGCACGCCTTCGTGCGTGAGGTTGCAACACCTGGTATTGGAAAGCCATGAAGAAAATAAGTCCAGGCAAGTGTGTCACAATCTGCGTTTGTGCCAGGGCCATGAACCAGAATGCATATTCGTTTTGCCTGCCTGACTGGAAATCAAGTCTGCCCGGGCCTAGACCAGCTAGCTGTTGACGAGGTATGTATGTATGTATGTATGTATGTATGTATGCATGTATGTATATAAATTGATGTCAGCTTGTCTGAAATACTGTATGGGTATGAGGTTTCTT